>VDFB02122472.1:0-55553 GCA_007258455.2 Sequoia sempervirens | reverse complement strand
TGGTTACTGCTTTGTTTGTAATAAATTTGGACATATGGCTTCTCATTGTAGAAGTAAGATAAATTCTAGTAGTCCATCATTTTTTGGTCAGTTTTTTAATTGCAAAAAGTTTGGTCATAAGTCATTAGAATGCAGAAGTATGTTTGTCAGCATAAGGAACATTAAATGCTACACCTGTGGAAGATTTGGGCATGTTGCTAATCAATGTAGATCAGGAGGAGATCAGTGAAATGAATGGTCTAGACAAAGAAATCTGGTGTGTTACTATTGCAACAAATTTGGTCACATTGCAAGATTCTGTAGGAATAGAAACATGGACAGAAGAGGTATGGTATATCAAGGAAGAAATTTATAGAAATACTACAAAGGAAAAGGAAAAGCATCCGTAGAAGAGATAAGAGATTAGATGAAGAAAACGTGGGTAAAGAAGAGTGGATCTGATGAAGGTAATAAGACTATACCAGAAGCTCCCTCCGGTAATTCTTCCGAAAATTGATCTCGGGCCTTTGGCCTAGGGGGGCTTTTTTCAAGAAAAATCATTTGATCCCCTGTCAGTAGCTAGCACTGGAATGCAAGAAATTTTCAGTAGTTGTGGTAGAAGTTTGCAAATGCATCAGTGATCGCTTTTGCAGGAGTATGAAAAGTAGAAGATTCGCAGATGAATTTTTCTCTTATTGTCTGAGAAAACAGAGTTACCGAAACTCCTATGGCAAAGTATTTAATGCAGCTAAAAGGGTTAGGTGTACAAAGTTATAAAAGGGAATTTGGAACCCTCATTTATCACCTTGCATCGAAGAAGATCAGAAGGAGAGATTTTGTAGCAAAAATCTCAAAGAAGTCAAGTAAATTCAACATCGAATTCATTAGGTACTCCATTTATTTGTAAATTGTGCTCTGTAGAAAAACCCTGCTCGGGACGAAAAATGAAGCAAAACAAAGGAACGTGACTTTGGATGAATATAGTAGTCAGAAGGTTAGGGATGTAAGAAATTTGTTGCCAGCTGGTGAATTGAAGTGGCTTGAAGGTGCAAAACATAATAATTTGGACATCTAGAATGAGTTTCCTTATTTCGCCAATGCGGAAGTGGTTCGGTTTATCTTGAATAGATTGGATGATGATATCCTTACTCCGGATAAACCCTATCAAATTTCAAAGGATGTAATAAAAAATCTAACAGGATTATGCAATATTGGAGATGTCCCAAAAAAGAAGTCGATTCGGAACGTTGAAGTCGAAGCCCTAACCGGTGTAAAAGGAGATCAGAGGGCTCTAGTAATTACAACAATCAAAGACCCATTGACAAGGTACATTGCATATGGAATTTCGTACAAAATTTTCTTCAAAAATAGGGAAGGAGCAACATCTGCAAGTGCAATCTACATTGTGCACAAAATGATAATGGAAGACGAAGACTTCTGTGTGGATTGTTGAAGGATCAATTGATGGAAAATGTGCAATTGACGAAGGATATAGATTAATCTTTCAAGTTTGGTACCCTAGTTATATGCATTATGATGTATTTTCTGAATTGCTTACCTCTAAATGATAATGTGGTATGGAAGGAAAATATACCAGTTTGTAAGTAAATCTTTGAGCATTTCAACACTCTTGAAAATTGTGAACAAATTTATGAAAACTTCTTTAGACAGTTGTTAGGAAAGTTTGAAGTAGGTGGTGTTCCACTCCCGGTAAAAGCAATTGAAGTTGCATCTTCTTCCGGTAAGGCAGAGAAAAAGCAGAAAAGAGAAAGAGAGTTAGCTGATGACACTCCTCCGACACCTAAGTCAACAAAAGTTGAGGGAAAAGGTAAAGAGCAGATGGTTGTGGATATAATCGATGAATATTTTGATGAATACACACCAAGAGATGAACTGAAACCAGTTGAACCGGATGTGATAATAGCAGAAGAAAGCGATGAAGAAGGTGCTTTATTCAAAGCAAAAATACTACAAATTGTTCAAGAAGAAGATGGAATGCAAAAGATAGGTGACATATGGATAAATGGACCATCATATGAACATGACTTCATTGAGGACACTATAGGCAGATACTTTGTGGACAATAACATTGAATTGGAGAGTTTGCAGAATGTACTTCCAGAAGAATTAATTGAATGTATCAGGGAAGCTATGGCCTCTGTGCCTCAGGATAGGAAAGAAGAAGAAATAATCTTACATCTGAAGGAGCAGTTTAGGATATCTCTCGCCAAACTGAAAAAGAAAATGAATTTGTTAAGACAATACATAGAATCAGCAAATAAAATCTACAATTATTGTCTAAGGTGGCCTCATGTGGTTGGTAAATACAAGGACAAGTTGGAGCAAATTAAGAATGAGTTGATCATAATTGGTCAGGATTACAGTATGTTTCAAGACCATGATGGAGCAGTTAAGAAGAAAATTCATGAGTTACAGGTTGAGCATGCAAAGGTTCACTTTCCCAGAAACACTCTTATGGATACTTTCTAGAAAGTGAAGGATCAAATCGAATGCAAATTGGAGCAAATGATTGAAGTTCTGAAGAAAGGAGAAAAGCTGGAAGAAGCCATTGCTATTCTTGAATCCCTTGTCCAGGTTATCAACAGAACATCAGAAAACAATAGTTTGATAACAATTATTGGGATTGCAGTAGATGCTTGGAAGAAATTTCTTCTGGAGATGAAAGATAACTATAAAATAATTTTCTGATTTGAGTGGCTGTTGCAATTCTTCAAATTTTGATCAATTTTTGCATCAATAAAGGGGGAGAGAGTGCAGTAGGAGGGAGAGTAGAAATTTTTTTGTCATTGATGTCAAAGAGGGAGAGAATGCAGTGAAAAATTCCTTGACATCCAAAGGGGGAGCAATGTTTTATTGAGTTTTGAAGTTTTGAGTTTTGGTTCCGACACTTAGTCATTTTTCACTAAGTGTTGCCATCAATGCCAAAGAGGGAGATTGTTGGCATATGACTTTGTGAGATTGTTTATGGCTTCTAGTGTTGTCATTGATGGCAACTGAAGTCATTATCTCGGTCCGCAAATTAGGATCTACTTACACTGGCAGAAATTGTAGTAGGCAGTGTGTTACTAGTAGAAAGTATGAAGAACAGGGTATTCGATTAGCTTGTCAATCTGTATGCTTCACTGGATCACCATTTTGTGTTGTGGACCCCCAGGAAAGGTTGTTAAGCATGTATTTTACCTTATTGGTAAGTTTTGTGGTGTTGCAACAATCGGTGTACGAGTTAAGAGATTCAGTAGAATGATTTATTGTTTATTTTCTCATTATGGTCGACTTGGTGTATATAGCATGTCGCAGATGTATAAGGAGTAGTTGTTTTAATATTTCTTGTGTTGGGAATTTTGATTCGGGTCCCAGCTATAGTCTAGCTGACTTGTGTGGGCACAAATTAATTTTAATTGATGATTTGAGCCGACTATTGGAGAATATTTCATGTTTTGTTGAAGCCGACTTAAGTAATTAAAATCTTTGCTAGCAGATATATATATGAGATCGGTTATTCATTTTTGTAAGTGTGCATGATGTTGTAAGAAGGTGTGTGTGAAAAAGTTCAGAGCAGTTGTATGAGTGTACATTAGAAGATTTGTTGAGTGAATTTTTGCTTGTGTAGTAGAAGGGTTGTTGTAGCAAAGCATAGAAGAGCAGAAGTGTGAATTGGATAGAAGGTCCAAAATCTGTTTTATGACCTTCACCGGAACTGAATCCAGACATTTATAGATGTTATCTTCTCAATTCATTTTTGTTGTAATCACAAACATTTTGTAAGGCAGTGAGCTCTAGACAGTGTACCTGAATGCAAGTGCATTCCCTTTTTGTTTATACTTTTAAAAGGGTATCATATTGTGGACTAACCTCCGCCATGGTTTTTCCCCTAACAGGGTTTCCACATAAAAATATTGGTGTTATGGGTGTATTGATCATCTTGTTTATGTGCTTGCATCTTTATTTTTGTTTATGTACTGAAAATGATTTAAGATCTGTATTGAAAGTTAAAATTGTTGAACACTAATTCACCCCCCCTTCTCAGTGTTCCCTGAGTCCAACGAGTACCACATGGTTGGGTAGCACTCAACCACCGTTGGGAACCAATAACCCATTGGAGTGCTTAGGATTATACACAAGATGGAGAAATGTTTCACATCTCTCTTGGTTATCTCATATTTGCAAAAAGATGTAAAAGTGTATTATTTAGGATGTTTTACTTATCTTATGTAATTGTAATATTATATTAATACCTTCTCATTAGAGGGATTTTAAACTTCCCACATAAGCGGTAATGGTGTGATTATTATTTTTATCATGTGTTTAGATGTTGGTGTCAAATGTGCATTTCATTTTATATGCTTTTCAGGTAAAAGCACAAAGCTGTGTCACACACTTTATAAAGGAAATGGTCAACACTGATCCAACTTTTAAACTTGAATCACTAAAAAGTGGCATATATGTTTCAAATTTTGAAATGATGTAAACTAGTAAAATATGTATTTTTTAGTATATTTTATGTTTGTATTTTAAAATAAAAAATAAAAATATATTTTAAACTAGTTTTTAATAAATTAACACTATAATTTAGTTGCTGATAAAATGTTGAAAAAATGAAGTTTGCATGAGACGCCAAACTTTTTATAGTAATTTTTGTTTTTCTTTCAATTTTTTTGTGTGTATTTATAACTTAAAACTTTAGTGCATGGATATATTATTTTTCCTAATTTTGATAAATATATATTTTTAAATAAATATTAAAATGTGTGTGAATCAAAATAGTTGCTCCATTTGGTCAAACTTTCATATTAAATATTTATCTAAAATGGAAAAAAAATTATACCATCTTGAAATAGATTCTTTTATCTAGTGCATCATATTTTTAATTTTTTTAATAAGTTTTAGTATTTTTCCATGGTAACTCAACTTAATATTTTGTGATGATAACCTACTTTGTAAAAATAAAAAATAAAATATAAATAATAATTAAACTATTAAAATAAATATATTTTTGAAAACTACACTTATGGATCTACAAAAGGGTATTTTTATATTTTTTTTTAAATGTTATTTACATTAGTAGGAGTTATTGAAACTTCAAGTTTTTCAAATAATTTTATTTTTTTGATAAATTGGACTCAAAGTGGTGCTCCATATATTTTTAGCCAACAATTTTAGTTGAGAAAGTTGTGGAAGTATCTGACTTAGCTAGAATGAATCTTACTAGATCATATGTTTAACCAAAATTGATTTTTAGTTAGAAATACTTAAATTAAGTTGTGTTGATAAGTTGGCTGAAAGTGTGACACAACTTTGTGCTTTTACCCTTTCACCATTATTGCTATGTTGGTAAAATGAACTTAGTGCATATTTAAAATTGGGCTTAAAATTAACATAATGTTATAGAAAAAATTCAAATGTGATATCAGTAGAATGTGTGTTGGTTTCATCTCCCTAGTGTTGGGTTATGTGCTAGGACCCACTATAGGGGATGTTGTTTTGGTTCTCCTCATGGTAGGAGGGAAAGTGGAGTGTGGAAGGCACTTCCCTTCTAATATATTTTTTCTTAAATAAACTCTAATAGTTTTACTCAATTATCATAAATACAATAAAAAATTATGAAATTATATTTTCACTTATTTTATACTCACTTATTTTATACTTTTCCTCTAACATATTTCAAGATTGTTTTCACTTTTTCCTTGAAATATTTCAATGCAACCAACCCATGCTTAATAGAATATATTTTTAAGCATTAAATTGCTTTATATATGATGTAAACATTGTACTTTTTCCTCCTTTACTCTATGCAAGTTGGTTGAGGAGACAAAAGAATTAATATGAAAGAGAACAAAAGGCCCATAACAATGGACTTTTGTAAGTCAAGAAGATATAATAATCCAAAAAAAACATATTAGATAGTAATTATGTTCTAGTAATTGGGACCATGCTCAAATTTTTATCCCTTTTTTCTACATTATTTTTCATGCCACACCCCAAATAGTGAATTGGTGTGGACCTAGGATTGAGGATTAGAGGATGGTAAAGGAGTGGATCTTGACATTTTCTAGGATCCAAAGTGATTTGTGGATATAAAATGTGATGAGAGTTATTAATCAAGTGAAAACTAAATAAATTAATGGGATAATAAGAAATAATCCAAGGTGTAAGCCAACTACATGTTAGGGTTCAGGCAAATCGGAGCAATAAACATTAACAATTATATGCAGATTAAATAACTCAAATATAACAAAGAAGAATAACAAAAAAGAGATCAACACAAAAATTTAACGTGGTTCACCCAATATGGGCTATATCCATCAAAACTCAGCCACCCAATGATTTTATTATCTAGTGCAGAACAAAATACAATACTGCAACATACACCCCAACCGCTTACAACAAGCTTTTTAGAAGCTTCTAGAATTAGGGTTTTACAAGGTCATTTTTCATTTAACGGGAAAAAAAAAATTCTCGAGGAGTTGTCGCCCCCGAACCCCGGCGAGGATACATAAAGAGTGTTTAGTATTTACATGATTAGTCACCACAAACCAACACTACATACCTAAAGCACTTGTAAATGCTTGGTGTGATTGGGAAGGATATGCTACACTTTGAGAGTTGTTGGGTATCATGTTTATTGGGTATCCTTTCCTTGTGATTGGGTATACACTCAATCACCACTTGGTCATTCCTTGGGCTACTGTGATGACACTCCTTACCTTTCCTTTAAAACTCTTGTCCTTATAATTGGATATAATATCCAATGTGATACATATCTTTAGCCATATGTGTGATTGGATGACACCTTGATTGTATGTGTCATTATTCTTGTATTATATGCTTAAGGGTTGACATGTTTTACTATGTGATGTGGATCATCTTTTATGAATGTATGTTAGTAATATTTCCCTTGGTCATGTTTATGCTATGATTGGTGGATCATGATTGTTGACATGTTATGTTATGGTGGTTTATCATGTATATGCTATGATGGTTATTCATAGTGCTTGGCATGTGTGTTGAGTCATACTCCCTTGTTTGGTATGAGTGTGTTTGTTGTCCCAATAGTGACTATCTCCTAGCATGATGGGGTGGAACTAAGGGTACCACATGTTTGGGTGGTGCTCAACCACTATTGGGGACTAGCAAACCTATTGTATGGCTCATGATCAATCACAATATGGAGAAAGGTTTCACATCTCTCTTTGTTATCAAAATTGTAAAAAGATGTAAAAGTATATTATTTAGGATGTTTGAGTCCTCTTATGTACTTGTAATATTATGTTGAGACCTTCTAGTTGGAAGGATTGTAAATTTCCCATGTAAGTGGTGATGGTGCGATTATTATTTTTACTGTGATTCAACATTAGTGTCAAACACACATGTTATTTTATATTATTTTCATCATTATAGCTATGAGATAAAATAAACAATGAAATTATGGAATTAGGCTTAAAATAAATGCAATCATATATAAAACATTCAATTATGATGTCATTGGAATATTTGTTGGGTTCATCACGCTAGTGTTGGGTTGTTCAATATGACCTACCACAAGTGATGCCATTTTGGTTATCCTCATGGTAGGATGGAAAGCGGGGAATGTGGAGGGAAATTCTCTTTGTCCCTCATGTTCTGGGATTCATTTTGGAGTCTCTTGTTAGTCTCCCAATCCTTATGAATAATCTTATCATTTTAGTTATATTTTGAAGATTGGGTGTGATTTCCACTATGGTCTCCTAGTTGTTTGTGGTCATTTTGGAGTCTTATTTATGTTGTTATCCTATTTTTGTGAGTCTTGGCCATTGTCCTCGAGTATGAGACCTAGGAACACTCATTTTTTAGTGTTTGGTTAGGACTATAATACAAAAACATGACTATAATATAGATTTTGGAATCTAGCACAAAAAGTGAACACCTAAGTAGGGGTGTGCCAATGTCCTTTGGGTGCACTTGTGTCTTTTCTGATAAGAAATAAACAAGCTCTTATAACAGTTGTTGGAAAATTCAATTTCTATCCAAATATGACTTCAATGCATGAGATACAAGGCTTGGAATACAACATGAAAATCAGAAACTTATATGCAAATTTGAAAACTAAATTGCCTTAATATGGAAATATCATGATTAGATCCATCTTCTTTATGATGCCAAAAACCAATCATCATAACATGCTTATTAACATCATCTTATGTGAACTTATAACAACAATATATAAATAATAACATCACTAGAAGTAACTGTAGTGAGACAAAATAACAATAGGGTCAACCCAAAATACTGTGTTCCACTTTTTGGCCAAGTTGGACATTGAAACCAACATTTTTCACCAAATTTTCACTTTATGAAAGTTCTAGCAACTAAACCATTAATAATTTTGAGATGACGTGAACTACTTATTTGTGAGGATTTGTGTGTAGATTCTAAATATATATTTTTTAAAAAAATTAAAAATAAATTGTGAATTTTTTTATGTAACTTTTAATAACTTATTTTATAGTAAACAACATTTTAAAAAAGTGACGTTTATGTCGTAACACATTAATTTTTTATTGAAAGGATAAAATTATAATTTTTAAAATTTATATTTATAGCATCAATATCTAGTGCATGGATAATTTTTCATATTTTTTTGTTACATATTTTTTTCAAATTAATTTTTGAAGTTAGAGAAATTATAAGTAGGATGTAGGTGTATGTCATCACACATAATTTGTTTTGTATGTATTGAAATTATTATTTATTTTTTTGGCTAAAACAAGAACATCAATACCTAGTGTACACATATTTTTTAGATTTTTTTCTCTATTTTTTTATTTTCTGCATGTGTGAAACAAATACCTTGATGTTTGGTGAAAAACCTACATTCACAAGAAATAAAATATAAATATAATAATAAAATTAAAAAAATCAAAATTCTACTTTTTAGAAAGCTTATAACATACTTACAAAACATAATTTCTAAATGATTTTATTTGATCCCTCAAAAGGTAAATAAAAAGTGGATAGGTGTGAAGGAGACTCCATTGTGGGTATGATTTAAGACTAGAGGGGTGTTGGTGTAATTAAATATTTAATTACACTTTATTAATTTTCCTTAGGTCCTAATTAGGTTTTCCTTCTAGAGTTTTTCATCTTGCTATGTAAAAGCAAGTTATCTCATGCAATTCATAATTCACAAATATTATTTTCATCATTATGCAAATTGCTCTTCCATGTCTTATTTTCTCCTTGTAGAAGGCTAATCACAGGTTTTTTAGGTGATCTTGGTTTGATTGAGTTTATTGGAAACTCTGATATGGTATCAAAGCCTTGGATCTGCAAACCCCTTCTTAGATCCTAAAGAAATTTGACCAAGAGACTTTTTGGGCATCTTTGAGAGATCAAGCCTTGAGAAAAAAATCAACTCATCCTAGGACAAAATAGGCATCACCATTGAGTCTAGAACGACCAATAACTTTTTCTTGGTGTATTTTTGAGAAAAAATGATTTCTAGGTTTTGTTCAAAATCACAAAATATCATCTAGGTATCTGCTAGATTTTACAGATAGTGAACAGATCTTGCAAAAACGACTGTCAAAATAGCCTAGTGCAACTATTTTCCCTACAGGTGAAGTTTATTTTTTTACCAAATTACATGTTTTGCTTTTTGGATTCAAATTTTTTTTTGGGGTTTTGTTGGAAGCACCAAAATATTATCTGAGTATCAATTATTTGTGTATGCAATGAACAAATTTTCAAAAATTAAATCAAAAGGGTCGTGTCTACTGACTACCAGCTAACAAAATTTACCTTGTTTTTAAAAAATCATAACTTGGCCAATACAATCTCCAATTTTTGAAAAATTTATATCATCCAAAAGTTGGTTTTGAGCTCATTCTAGATATGTAGTCCTTTTTTCCAAATTTTGCTCCTGATTAATTTTGCAAGCCTTTGAAGTCAAATCAAGTTGTTTGCACTCAAGAGGCCATAAATTTTGACTAGAATATTGAATTTTTGTGATTCAAATGGGCGTTAAAAAGCTAATTTCGTCCTCTACACAGATCTCAGGTCAATTTTTCTAGAATATTTAGTTACCTACTATTTTCATCAGATCTCAAGTTACATTATTTTGATTCCTTTTCTTGGAAAACTCTAACCAACTTCATTGAGGAAGATGTGAACATTAATCCATGCATGCAATCTTTCCTTTTTGCATGCTTTATGTTTTCATTTTCTCTTTGATTTCTACATGTGTTTCATGTTCTCTTTTTATAATTTTGGGGTATTGTAATAAATGAACTTCAATAAAGTTCCATTATGGGGGCTACATGCATAAGATTCTAATTTTTTTTACACAACATGATATCATAATAATTGGATTAGAGTGTAATCACATGGCACACACTATGATCCCATCTCCATCTTGGTGACAACTCACATGAGTTGTATCTGGATTTTTTAGTTTCTCTTGGTCACATCTTGCTCATGACTTGACACATTTTGGTTCACATTAGTTCATGTCTCAGATAGAGAGCCTATGGTTAATGATCTTGAATCTTGCATCTGATTCACATCGGGTCACATCTCAGTTTGAGGTCCATTCATTATGGCTAATATTCTTGAATCTTCATGGTACTTGCTCCTATTGATTAGTTTTAGTCACAGTTTGGCATTGGCATCGAGGTACACATAGCTTCCAGATTCTTTCATCATTTCTCTCCTATGGGGAGGCCATATATTTACACATTGGTACCTCATCAGGCTTGTAGTCGAGACCCATCCATGCATCCTCTTTTTGGGGAGGAGTTTTTTCCCACTAGGTTTTCTCCTTTCCCCATTTATGAGATTTATTTTGCATTGTATTTATACATGGGTACCTAACATGGCCTAGTAGTCGGGACCCATTCATGCTTTCATGCATTCATTCATGTATCTATCCTTACATTATTTGCATGTTTCTTATTCTCCCTAAGTTGCACTTAAGGTGGGTGTTGGTGTAGTTAAATATTTAATTACACTTTATTAAGTTTACTTATGTCCTAATTAGGTTTTCCTTTTAGGGTTTTTCATCTTGCTCTATAAAAGCAAGTTATCTCATGTAATTCATAATTCCCAAATATTATTTGCATCATCATTATGCAAATTGCTCTTGCATGTCTTATTTTCTCCTTGTCGAAGGCTAATCATAGGTTTTGCAGGTGATCTTGGTTTTATTGAGTTTATTGGAAACTCTAATAAGGGGTTCTATCAAAGGGGGTTTGATCTAAGGGGGTCTTATCTAAAACTCTTCAATTAAAACCCTTTAGATAGAATCCCTCAAGGCTAAAAATAATTATTTTCTTCTAAAAATTATGTGATTTCAAGAAAAATTAGGATGTCCCAAGTTTGGGACCCATTATTGTGGGATGACCCAACACAAGAGCATCACATAACATAGGATTTACGTGGAGAAAAACTTGTGGGAAAAAACTCCACCAAGAAGATGGGCTAAGTATGTATTATCTTCAAATAAATGAGATTACAATATAATCACTTCCATCCTCCTCCTTTCCTCCACCATGGCAACATCTATGCACCTGTGAACAACCTCCTTATGCCTCAACCTATCCTTGTTCCTGCAAAGGAACTCTACATTCAACTATTGCTCATAATTTCTACATCCAAGAGGCTAAATTTATAGACTTGTGAAGGAATCTAATGCACCAAACATGGCACCCAAAGATGATCCTTCATTCCAAACGTTCTCAACCCTTGGATTTCCACCTTAGAATGTGAAATGACATCATTTTTGGCTCTAATACTTTCCCTCTAACTTGGGCACCCAAACATATAAGATAAACATTGCATTAAATGCAATAAATGATGGAAAACCAAGACACATATTGCCTCTTTCCAAGCACCCACTTGGAAAATCCTAATTGTCACTCATTTATCCTTTTCCTTATCTTTTATCATCCCATTATAGGTTTTCACATGTGGGGAAACAATATTAAATATTTATGTCCACAAGTCACCTTTACTACTATTAGTGGAACCCAATAACCCCTTATGAGTATATTACAAATAATGGTGAGAATTAATATTGCAAAATATTTTCCCAATACACCCTAAGTGCTTAGAGACAATTTCTTAGGATGTTGGAACCATGACATAGGATTTACAAGGTGGATGGAACCTTAATCCTAACATTTTCTACACATTGTAGTCTTCTATTTTTTCAGACAATGAGTACTTTTAGGCAATTTTTGATAAAATTTTGTGAATGAAATTTGTTCCTCTTGGCCTTGTGAGCCTTCCCATGTTGTCAGTTTACCAACAAGTGTCACTATTTGAATGTCATTCCATATTTAGCATTAGGAAGCATTTTCTTGCATGAAAATGATTAGTTGTCATTCCTATTGATGGAGGTTTTGTACCTATTGTTGGGATAACCTCTTGTGAAGGTTTGTACCTTATGTTAGATGTCTTAGATTGGGAGATATCCCACCTTGGTTGGGTTAGTGTGTCTTTCATAAAAGGGAAATAATAGTCATCCATATAGTCGAGACATGCTATCTCTTGGTTGTCCCACCACTTGGTTGAAATTTTCTCTTGGTGCATAGATTTGAGGTAGACAGTCCGCTCATCCTACCCTCATGTTGAGTTCATGAGAGAATGTGGTTGTGGGGTTAGTACTTGATTATCATTGTCTCATAAATTTATCATGGCAATTTCACCCCATGATTGGTAAGTCTTCCACTTGTGCCACCTTAGTGCAATGGAGATGTTTTTAAATGTTTTCATTGTTTGGAGTTGTGCATGGTGTGAAATGTTATCATGATGGATTGGTTATGTCTTTTGTGTGTTGTCATACTTGGCATGACACTTGTGTGTGTGTTGGCATGCAGTGTGACATGTTGATGCCATATATTAATTGCTAAGAGTTGTTCTTAAGAAAATTGGTTCAGTTGGCTTATGTCTTAGGTGTGTGGCTTGAGGCATTACATGATAGACTTATGTGACTAGAAAATTATCTTAGTGACCAACCTATGCTACATTCATCAACTTTGCATATATATCCCTTTCATATAATGCATTTTGGTAGCTTTGGTGAGATTTTAGAGGTCACATGGAAATTCCACAAGTTAAACCAAATTAATACAATAACATAATAATCTAAAATCAAATCATCCTTAGATCCATCGCTAGATGGCCTAAGACAATAAAACACCACTCATATGTTCAAACGAGTAGCTTGGTGCCCTACACATATACTAGTGGTGGCTAGGTATCATTTTGTCAACCATATTCGTCTTCTTCAACCTCTATTGAAATTTACTTGTGGATCCACACCCTTGGGATGAGCAACAACATTTTGGTGGGATGAATATGTTTGTGAAGCTTCTAGGGGTCAAACAATCATCAATGAGGACTTGGAGAATTAATAGGAGTGGGTGGAACATTATGGGGAATGGGGCATGAGGCAATAGAAAAATTCTACAATTTTTATGGACTATGAAAATGGGCTCCAATAGGTGGTACAAGATAGGATATTTAAGACCAATTAACAAAATTTAATTATTTCTAAAAGTGTTAAAAGGACCTTGAAATGAATGTGCAATTATGTTTTTTCTATTAATATTTTCACCATCTATATGTCCCTCTTTTTTCCCTTTGATATATTTTTTTAATATAAAACAATTTTTTGACTTCTAAATATATCCAAAATAAAAAAGATCACACCAACAAAACCTCTCACTAATTAATGTAATGCTTCTCATTTAATTTTGAGCTTATTTTAATAAGCTTAAGACATTTGATATCTCAAGTTACCTCACAATCATGCTATAAACCCTTTGTTTGTCTCTATACTCATTTTTTTATAATTTAATATTCTCTCTTTGCTATAAATTAAAAAAATCTTAACTTTCATTAAAAAAAGTTAAAACAAGAATATTTTTCCTTAAATAAAATATAATAATTTTATTTAGTTCTCATAAATAAAATAAAAATTTATAAAATATGTGAAGGTTGTCTTCATTTTTTTCTAAATATTTCAATGCAACGAGCCCATGCTTATCCTATGTATTCATGCAAGCTACTTAAATGTGTTTTCTCATGCAAAAATAATAATAGAGGACTTTTTAGCCCATGCTTATCCTATGTCTCCATGAAAGCTACTTAAGTGTGTTTTTCCATGCAAAAAAACAATAGAGGAAAAGGATAATTTGAAATCTTTTCGTATTTTAATGAAGTGGGGAATTACTATGAAGAAAAGGAGAGCTAGAAATAGGCTAAATTGCATATTGTGAAAAATATTACATGACTCCACAAATCTTTTTTCCTCTTTTTTAATATTTGCTTTCATTTTTTTCTATTTTTTAATTTCACAAAAAAAGTAAATATTCATGAAAGCTCCACAAATAATTCTTAAATAAATTGAATAATGTAATTGCTAACAAAATAAGCTAAGGAGTCCCATGAAAACCTACCCTTAATAAAATGGATTTTTGACACAAAATTGCTTTGACCTCCTTTTTCTCTACTCGAGTGAGGAGACAAAAAGATAAATAGGAAAAAGAAGAAAAGACCACAAACAATGGTCCTTTTGAATTAAAAAAATATAATATCTAAAAAAAAAACCTATCGGCTAATCATCGGGACTTAAAATATGTAGTTAACATTCAGTTTGCTGGAACGTGTTACTCGGGATGCTTTTTCTTATTTTATTTAGTTTGGTTTATGGAGATAAAAATTTATTTATAATTCTAAAATCCTCTGCAACGGACGGTAGCGAATTTAAAACAAAAAATTTTACACGCATCGGACGCGTTCGAGGAAATTTCCTTCTTAGGTGATGTATATATCCGCGTATACCGCCCTCAATTCCTTCACCTTCATATATACATTGTATATCTTGCACACCTCTGAATTTTCCTTTGCTTCGTATCTGGTTCATTGCAGGAAGAAATCGTTTTGAGGAGATCAAGCATAGTTTATTTCTTTTGGGTTGTTTCCGGAGGAGATATCAGAAACACATAATGAGTTACTACAATCAACAGCAGCCTCCTGTTGGAGTTCCTCCTCCTCAAGGTATACATGCCCTAACCATGGTGACCTTTGCTTCTTCTTTTTTTAAGGTGGTTGCCATTGGAGATCTGGACGTTGTATGATGCACATATAGTCTGCATATACGTTGTATGATGCGGATATGCAGTGCATGTGTTTTCTTTTCCATCCGATTTTAGATCTGTCCAGAATTTATTCTTATGCACTTTGTCGGTCCGGGATTTATGTTCTGGTGACGCTAATTCCTTCTAATGGGTTCTGCACCCACTCTCCGTTACGACTTGACAACCCTATAGGAGGTTAAGTAAAATTATTTGTATTCTTCTAATCTGGGCTTACAGATTGAGCGTGGGTTTAAATTCTTTGCGCCGTGTATGAGTCTTATCGAAGGGAATTTAGATGTATCTAGTTTTTTTCCTTTTCTGAAGGGGTATATTCTGGGTTTTCGTTTTTAAGTTTCATCTTTTTCATTCGCATACGAATAATTTTTATTGTTGCATTTTAGACTTTATTGCTGCATCGAGTAGGAAATTAGGGTTTTGACCATGGCCAGATTTGTGAGGGTGCCGGCAAAAATGGGTATTCTGAAAAATTATGATCTGGCCAGTTTTTAATATTCTGGATGTCGATGTCTTAATCCGTTTTTATCTGGGTAGTATTAATTAATAGTAAGTTCTGAGCCATGTAAAGCTTGCTTTGAATAGAAGAAATTGATATATTTACTTTTAGCTGTGCAGGGTCTCTTGTCACTTTGAAATTGTTAATTCAGGCGCTTTTGAAATTTTTCTTTGTAATAATTACTGTTATGATGGTCATTCTGCCTCACCTTGTATGAAAGATGTTATCTGTGTTTCCTGAATCTCTGTAAACTTTATGAACTGGTGGGTATTATCTACATTTAAAGAGATGGATTCTCTTGATGATGGGTATTCTCTTGATTCTCTTAATACGTTGACTATCTGATGAAAATTCTAATTATTGTCTTATGAGCCCCCATATAGGGGGCTTCCTAGTATTTTTAACACGGTAAAATGGTCTTCATGTTTTAGCTCTGTTAAGTTATCATGAGCTACCATCCAAAATATGCACACCAGATGAAGGTTAAAATTTGGATAAAAGAATCAGGTTGCAATTTGGCAACAAAAAAAAAGGGGTTTGCGATTTGTCAAAAAAATTCCTACAATATCTTAATAAGGTCAGTCCATCTTCACTGGCTATATGTGATTGTTGTTCTATGTAATAGCTACTCTTAAATTTTAGTTTTAGATTCCCAAATTTGCATTGACTGCTGCTGGCTCTTGAAATATGGATGGTATCCCATCTGTAGGTCTTAAATTTTAGTTTTAGATTCCCAAATTTGCATCGACTGCTGTTGGGTCTTGAAATATGGATTTTATCCCATCTGTAGGACTCCTTTGATTCTCAAAATATGGACTCCACTCGACTGTGCCACCCTTGAAATATAAATTGTTTCATGGGTGAGACTGCATCAGCCTTTCAAATAGTAGCATTACTGGGAGTCAGGGAGTGCCTTGGTTCTTGAAATAATAGCTTTCCACCCTTACTACATGCTGACTAGCCTATATTTGTGGGGTTTATTTTATGGTATACTGTTATTTGCCATTTGCACCCACAGTTTATGACAAGTGCAGTGGTAATTAAATTTTGAAGTCTCTGTAGTCTTAGCTTATAGAAAGGATTATAATTCCACAGCAAATGTGGTGGTATATAACACTTATAAATAAATGTAGTCGTAGCATGTAGAAGAGGTAACAATTTTGTGGCATGGTAATAAATAGCTATTTTAAATCTCTGTGGTTTTGGCTTATTAAAGGGGTTACAAATTTGCAGTCTGGTGATATTTCAATTGATATCTGTAACCTCAGCATATTGAAGACATTAGAATTTTAAATCTCTATGGTCATGGTGTATAGAAGGGTTTACAACTTTACAGTTTTGCAGTCTGGTGATATTTCAACTGGTATATGTAACCTCAGCATATTGAAGACATTACAATTGTAAAAAGTGTGGCAGTATTCTAGAATTTTAAATCTGTGTATTCTTAGACTATTCATGAATTGTAATCTCTATTTTGCATTATATATGTAAATTTAGGCACTGATTTAGTAGGTTTAATTAGTAGGTAGTGTTGGCTTTTGGAGCCTTCTGATGGAGTTGTCTGCTTGGCATTCTCTAATTTTATCAATGGTTGTCCTAAATACATTCGGCAGGCACTGCTGATAAATTTATTAGATGGCAGCAGTTAAATGGCTGTCATGTTTTAGCTCTGCTACAGTTTAACAAGTTTACGTCTGAAAACTCTACTTGTTTCAGAGAGAAATCATCTAAAAATTTGCAGTCATGCAAGCTGTCTTTTGGCAGAAAATGTTCAACAATCTCAATTAGGTGCCAAAAACAGCCCTTCAGTTGCTACATGAAATTTTAGTTCCACTTCTAATGGTTAGCTGTTCTTAGGTTTTGGTTGATGATTTTATGAGTTTGCAGAAGTCTGACAGGACTGCATTAGTTCTTGAAAAAGGATTATAACCCCTACATGGGATGTCATCCATAGTACAAGCTGGGTTACTTCTGAGTGAAGATGCTTTTATTTTTTACCAGAGACTATGCATTGCAAGTGTGTATGAATTTTGAGAGCTTACACTTGCGTTCTTTATTTTGGCAATTGTAGCTACTGTTTAGATACTGCTGAGATTGCAGTATGGAAGGACATGTATTGATTATAGTTTTGGATCTAGGTTTGTCTAATGGCTGGCAGGTAGATGCAAGAGGTAGTTTGTGTCACAACAGAAAGTGTTGTACTCATGTGTTATAAATGGATTATTTGTTTTAATTAATTTAATGATTTTTTATGGCGCAGCTTCTCTTTGTCTATCTGTTGATAGGCCCATGGGCTAATTTGGGGACAGGAATACTACAGCCTTCTTTATTATTGGTTTTATAGCTTTCTAGTGTTAATGGTACTGCGTGACAGCTAATATCTGACGAATTTATTGATGTGTCAGGTTATGCTCCAGATGCCTATCCAAAAGATGCTTATCCTCCACCAGGCTACCCTCAAGGATATCCTCAGGGTTATCCTCCTCAGGGTTATCCTGCTCAAGGATATCCTCAGGGGGGTTATGGGCAACCACCACCACCTCAGTATGCACAGCAGCAACAACAGAGCAGTAGCCCTTCCTTTATGGAAGGATGGTATGGCTTAACTTACTAATTCTGGTTTTTTTTACAATCTTCCCGTTGTATATAAATGTGAATTGAAGCTAAAATATCCACTTAGGATTGCTGAGAAGTGCTTGTGTACGTTTTAAAGAAATTTCAGTTGCCTTGCCAATATTTGGATAGCTGACTATTTCTCTCTTTTATGCAGTTTGGCTGCCCTCTGCTGCTGTTGCCTGCTTGATGCATGCTTTTGAGCCAGCTTTTTACAATTCTGGAGCACTTGTGCTTTTGGAAACAACAGACAATAAGTTTATTTAATATTAATCAATCACTATTCTTTTCAGACTTAATATAGAGCTTGTTCACTTTGAATCAAGGCTGTTTGCTCATACCCAAGGCTGTATTACTGTAGTTTGTGAATACATATAATATGCAGAAACATTTTGCCAGCATATGGTTGTAGACAATTTCTGATTGGATTTGATTTGAAAGGTTTGATTCCAACTTTTTAGAGGACAGATTAATAAAACTTTGAAGTAACATGATGTACACTTTCAGGACTTGAAAGTGGCAATTATATTTGAAAAAAGTGTTAAGACAGTGTCGAATTGAAATTAGGTTTTCTATGAAGGACCATTTCTGTTGGATTGTTTACTATTGATGCAAAATAACTGTTTTGTTGACTATAACAAAAACCTCACTCTGCAGATCCGATGAAAGTTTAAAATTGAGTAAAATACAATTTAAAGCCTTCTACTATCGATGCATAATAACGGAGTTACAACCCACTCATACATTTATGTTAAATATTAGGAAGGCATTATTGGCATTATATGGAAAACTGGTTGGAGGGTGAAAAATTGATTCCAAGATCCCGCTTGAGCTATAGAGGCAGCCCTTTGAAAATTGGAGTCACCAACTTTTAAAAAAAAAATATTGTTCAAAAATGCTAGTGAAGGCTTTCAACTTAAATATCTGTGGCATTCATAAGAATTGTAAACCCGTGCGTGACTTAGAAATATTGGAGGTCCCAAATCCAATGTTTGAAGCGGCTACAGAGTCAAAAGACTGGGTCAGTGAATCTCTGATTTCTTTCTTTTCAACCTGCCCTCCCCAACCCTTGTCTCAACTAACAAATGTCTACAGGTATTTGGTTGGTAAGTGGATTGATGATAATTATTTATTGATGTCAATCTTGAGATAAAAAATACCTATTAAAATTAATAAAAAATGTACATAAAACTTTCCCTTAATAAACAAATTGTAATTTGATTAGGAGGTATTTTCCACAAGGTGTCATATCCTGATATTATCAGGATTTAACCGTGTAGTTTTTTTTTGTTAAAACTCATTGACCCATAAAACGTGGGTCAATGAGTTTGACTCAGAAAACTACACAGTTGAATCTTGATATGGGTCAATACGTTTGAATTGAAAAACTACACTGTTGAATCTTGATAGCAATATTATAATTAGTAATTTGTTATTTGTACCCTTGCCTTGTAACTAAAAATTATTTTGGTAATCATTCATCAAAGTCAATTTAGAGATAACTAAAAATCATATTATCTAATTTAATTAAAAATGTCAAAACTCTCTCATAGTAAACAAAATGTAATTTGTACTATGTATTATATTTGAATCATTTTGGTTGTACCATATAATTTGTACATGTACTGTATTTGAATCATTGTGGTTGTACTATATTATTTGTTATGTACTGTATTTGAATCAGTGGTTGTACTATGTAATTTGTACTTTTATGGGATTGTCTGTTCCAATGAAATACACTTACGTTTCCAGCAATGGATCTAATCGTTCAGGGTATGTCTGCAAATGAACATGCTGCCTCATTCCAATCTTCAACGGATTAAAATTTTAGCTCTAAACACTTGTTAATGGCTGCAAAGGAATAGATCATAGGAAAATGATGTTGCTTAAAAGAAAACAATTCAATAAATTTGAATACCAAACTCTTGATAGTGCCTGCAATAGATGGCGTACCCTATGTTGTATGTATGAAAATAGTCCAATATTTAGGATTTTTATTTTTAATAAGAACATATATGTAAAATATGTGTTTAGACCAAGGTGAGTGAGTTAAAATAGGACAAATAGAAGCACATTTAGTAATACTAACATTTGTCTTTCTCTAAGTCATTATATCATAATGTAGGAATTGATTAAGATATTTTTTTAAAATATACATTGTTGTAAGTTGATTTTTTAGTAATATTTTGTGTGTTTTTAGTTGTGATAGTTATTTTTACATGTGTTAAAATAGGATCATTTCCTAGTAAGTATAATCTTTTGAAAAGACAAAAGATAAAGAATGATTAAATTGTCGCATGCATTTTTTGAGGCTGAATGTTTTTGGTGGTGAATTTAATTTCTAGTAGTTAATAATGAAGAGTTTCTTTTTCCAATGATGAAGGAGCATTTTTAGAGTGGAAGAGCAATCTTGCTTCACCTAAAAATATTTTCTTTGACATGTTTGTTTGTAGGTTCTATTATTTACATTCCACTCATTGTATCTTATTGCATTTTATTATGCGTACAAATTTCACTTTGCGGCTCGGTATAACGTTTTGCAATGATCCTACAACATGGTTTGATCATTGCAAAGGCATTATTCACTTCTAGACATACTATTGGGCATGACATCCAATTTTAATATTCATAGTTTACATCATTTTTTTAAAGTGCATGGTAACAAAGGCACCCATTCAAGTAAATTGGACCTCAGAGAACTTATGGTATGAACCACACTGAGGTTTGTTGACCTATCATTGCATTCATTCAAGAATATTTGTTCATATACTTCGTTGACTACATGTTACATTTGGTATCAAGCTTTGCACCTCCACCCGGTTGACTAAGATCACTCCTAATATAGAAGTTGCTATATAAACATTGTTCATGATCATTGGAAAATAGTCAAGATGTAATTAAGTTAGTTGTTTAGTTTTGGAGCTCAATATTGCTGTTGTATTGCAATATCTTTTGAATTCAATAATTTCACATATTTGTAATCAAATGACATATTGTTGGAAGCCTTTTGTGCTAGATTGCAATTCTATTGTGATTATGAATATGTAGATGGCATATTGTTGTTTTAGTTGTGTGTTGTTTCAGATCATTGCATAGTTGGATAATCTTTCATGGATCCTCTACCCATGACTACACTAAGTGGTTTAGAGTGTAAGGTTTTGTATCTTAAAGAATTTGCTTGTAAGCAAATCATTCAACTAAGGTAGTTTACAAGAAGCTTGACACCAAAGCACCAATTAGGAGGTAGTTGCAAGGGTGATTGTAGATACAAAATTAACTTAAGACAATTTGCATTAGATCCTAGGGAGAGGTGCCTTCAAAGAGAAGACAAGATATCGTTAACATTGCTAGAAAGATGAAATAAATCTTTAAATGAGGAAGGCAAGGAAGATCAAATGAATGCTTTTGAGGAAGACTATAGAAGAAATTGTAACCCTAGAGTTGATGAAAGTAATGAAGAAAAAGAAGCTAGCCATGTCAAGCAAAGTGAAAGCAAGAAAGAAGATAAGGAAGAAAATATGTTAAAAGCTATATCAAGCTTTTTTAAGAAGACTAGAGTAGATATTCCAAATTATTATGGTAGTTTATATCCTAAAGAGTTGATAGATTAGATAACTAATTTAGTAGAACACTTGGAGTATAAAGATATTGGTAATTTGGATAGGGCAAAATTTATTAAGATTAAATTGAAAGGTCATGTTGTCATTTGGTGGAAGGAAATTCAATTAGAATGAAATAGAACAAGTAAACCTAGCATTGGAAAATGGCATAGAATGGTGAATAAGCTAAAATCTAAGTTCATTCCTATAAATTATCATTTAGAATTGTTAAGAGAATTGCACAACCTAAGGCAAAAGGGTATGAATATGAAAGATTATATTGAAGAATACTACGGGTTGACAATCTGATCAAGACATCTTGATGGAGCAAAGCAAATGGAAAGATATATCAATGGTTTGAGAGGATGAATCTGGGAAGAGTTGAATAAGTTGAATATCTAAACAAAGTAGGAAGCATACCTACCAATTGGGCCTAACCAAAGGAAGGAAATTGAACATAAGGCTTAAAGATAGATATAGTTGACAAATAGAAAGAGAAGGAATATTCCAAAGAGGAAAATCTCAATGTAGCAATATAAGACTATATGTGGATGGTTTTAGGAGTGGTAACTCATACTATAGCTAAGGAATAGTAATTCTCACCATAACAACACAGAAGGTAATAGCTCTTACTGTAGAGAAAAGTGTTGGGATTAGGGTGTCTCAACCTTTGCAAGTCCTAAGATTTAATTTGGCGATTAAGTATTTATTTCATGCTTAATTTTATTTTCCTACTATATCAAATCACTTTGTGGGACCTACTAGTTGAGGTGGCATCCTACATGGAGGTGACTAGGATGACATACATCCTAATTTGGTGGAAGTAGGCATCCCACTTGGTGGAATCCACTAGAGGCTAATTTGTTGGCATGTGGCATAAGTTGTAAGAGTTCACTCTATAATGGATTATGACAAGTTGCTATGATAGGTTATGACTATGGAAGAGTTATGTATGAAAACTATGATAGGTGGGCCCCATGTGATTGAGGTGCCTATGCATGCAAGGTGCAATGCACGTTTAAAGGGGCTATGCATGTTGAGAAAGGTATTGGAATTGAAGAAGACTATGACATGTGGTCCCAACTATGACGATGCTTTACATGCAAGGGTGTTACATGCATGCAAGCACTATGCATGTCAAGGAGGGTTTTTTGAGAGCACACAAGCATTAGATTCGTGTCATGTGGCAATCCTAAGCGTCCACCTTTGATGTCTTCTCATCTTGCATTGTAAATTCTATATATCAAGGGTACTTGTGCATTTGTATGTAGAGGTTAAAATTATTTATAGGTACCATTATGTTGTCAGATTGATTTGGAAATCTTGTCGTTGATTGAAGACTCCTGGGTAAAAGCACAAACTTGTGTCACACTTTTGGCCAACTAAATAGTTCTAAGTGATACGATTTTTCCCTAAATAGTTTTGCACAAAATAATTTCACCTGAAACTACGTGGCCAATACATGGCACATACAGTTTCGAGCGAAACACTTTCGCCCAAAATTATACAATAAACATTTTTCTTTTATAATTTTTAAATGCACCTCAATTTGCATGTAATGTTTTGGGCAAAACATTTTTTACTAGAATCCTTTCAACTAAAAATATTTTGGTCGAAACCGTCTATGTGGCATCCTTGTTGGCACCCGCCTCATATTTTTTAAAATTTTCTAAAACTTTCCACTTGAACATGATATTTCTTTAGTCAAAATGGATTTTTTCAAAAAACTAAAAATACCCTTTTGTAGAGCTCGAAGTCAAGAATCCAATTTTTTTTTATATTTTGATTAGTTTTAATATATTTTTATTTTTAAGTAATGCAAGTAGGTTGTTATAATAAAAAATGAGGCTGACTAGAAATTAAAAAAATAATAAAACATATTAAAATATTTTTAAAAATATATCATGCATTGAGGGGAGAATCCTCTCCAAAGGAGTATAATTTATTTTTTGAAAATGATAAAAAAAATTAGACAAAAGTTGACATGAAGTGAAATTTACCAAATTCTGGTAAGCTTGACTTTAAAATGTTATTACGCGGAAAATATACAGTGGATTTTTTTTTCCATGTACTAGATATTGAAATTACCTATTTGGCAAAAAGTTCAAGGAATTTTTTTCTTGTGACATTGACTCGATGTCACTTTTTCCTGAAATTTCTAACAATACAAAATATGCTCTTAAATTTATAAAAAAATATCATTTTTTTAAATTTGAAAAATTACAAGCATAAACTTCATCAAGAGTTTTACATTTCATTAGTTTACATCATTTTGAAATTCAAAACATAAAGACCACTTTTATGCAGTCAAAGTTGAAACTTTATGTTTGTCTTAGTCAATTCATTTATAAAAAGTGTGACACAGGTCCATACCTTTACCCTCCTGTTAATGAGCTTAGCTTTGGAGATTGTAGTGTAACCATATTCAATTACTGATATTACAAAGGGTTGTGCTTTTGGAGTGTGGGATTTTTCTCTCAAAAGGGTTTTCCCCATGTATATCTAGTGTTATGGTATATTGCTTTATTACATGTTTATTCTATTATATGTATGTGTATTTAATATCTATAATAATTAAGGGCTGTAAGAAATATTTTGCACTATCTCCCTCACTTAGATTGGTGTAGGAAATTCCTTACACAGCCGTAGACGTTTCAAAATCGTCTTCCAACTTCATAGTCATTGATGACTATAATCGACCTTTACTGTCATGGTCATTAAACGTCTAAAGTAGCCTTTATAAATTGACTTCTTATTGACTATGCTCTACAGGTGTAAGTCACGCCCTCACTACTAATTCATATGCTGCCATAAGTCATGCATATTTCATGGAGTATTGTCTATAGTTTAGGCACAGTTGCCATCATACAAAATATGTTTCTTTTATCTTTGCTTAATGAGTTCAAGCTTATCCTATGATTTGCCAAGTCCTCTCAATATTGACTTATTTTCTATGCTATCAATTGTGTATAGTGTGCCCTTTGTTTATGACCAAGATGAGATATATTCAGCCTATTTAAAAAGTTTATATATACCATGAATAATCAATCTATGGTTTAGCAATAAATCGACCCCAAGCATTTGTTATGGATAATCGTTCTATCATATATCAATAATCAACCAATACGTAAATTACATATATATTTACCTATATATATTTACTTGGCATTGCTCATACTTATAATTTGATTTCTATTTAATTATCATATAATTCTATATATTTGTTTATATACAAGTATATATATGAGTACGTATATGATATATATATACTATATACACATATTATCTATTATATATATATATATATATATATATATATATATATATATATATATCTAGGCACGTAATACCTAATCATGGAAAGCCATAACTTATTCGACAATAAAGTATAGACCATTGTTTTGGGTAGTGAAACACATAAATATGTTTATGTATATATATTTCTATTTATACATAGATACATTCTTTCCAAGCATGAATGCTCACGTGCATATATATATGTAAATATATACACTCATCAATCACAAAATCAAGAAAAGAGATATAAGGGAGGAACTCACAAGCTCAAATAGATAAACATCCCCAAATAATGCACTCGCTACTAAAAAAGACCTTTACTAATGCAAATATACTAGCTAAGGATGACTTACCTATTACCCACAAACTGACTCAATTCAATCATTCTAATGTGGTGTGTGTATGCTCAGATAGTTTACTTTTAACAGTTATCTGACTAAGATCTTCTCTCGAGTGATACTTCCCCCCGTGGAGAAATGAATATTTACCTACAACCACTAACACATGCCTACGACAGTTAATTGTTCATAACATATGCAATATACATAAACATTTCCAAAGTTGGAATAATAATAATTCAATCCACATATATGTAGTATTTCACCCTGAATAACATCAACTGAGGAAATATCAAATGAGATAACATTCATATTGATAAGGTACATGCATAATCTATTCATCTCCATAATTCACATTACATTCATATTTACCCTATGTTGTAATAGTAAATAGTATCTTCACAATTGGGGTGTAACATACTTCCCCCCTTGTGAATCATCATCCCCGATGATCTATAACCTTTTAACATTTAGTTAAAGTCAAATAAAGTTTTACTTACTATTCTCAAAATACGTAATATTTATAAACATTCATCCTATGTAGCAACCTTGTCCTCCCTAGACCTTGCTTCGAGTGCCCTCACTATCACATAGGGAAATCTTGTATTCCTTACGCATACTTACTCTCCCAAAGAGATTTATTACACTATCATATATACATATCCTAGATAAAACAATAACTATACATGACACCTAAAACATAGTGAATGGAAATCATTGGCCCATGAATTTATCCTTAGTATAATCCAAATGGTTAAGGAATGTCAGTGCATTGTACACTACATCGTGGGACCCATCCTTCCCCTTTGGTATTTACACTTTTAGAAAATTCATAAACCGAGTCTGCCCATCACTTACACATCCATTTTCCTTACCATAAAGTACGTGTTCTTGATTACTTGTCCATTCTGAGCATAACATTGCTCTTGCACACCTGTCAAATTCTGACACTGCTTCATACTTTAAGCTTTGTATCGTCAAAGTTTTGTCGATCTCTTTGATCTATTATTCCTTTTTGACAATCTATCAAGTCTATGGTTAATCCTATTTCTAAGCCTATTTCAGCCTAATAGAGTTTCCAACCTTTCCTTCCATATTATGGTCCAAACTTCAATGTTAGAAGTTTATAAATCATTCAAGATTTAGTCTACAATTTTTGCTTATTTGACTATAATAATATATTGCACATTCGCTCAACTGAATGTTTCATAGTATGATCATGGTTTACACAACCCTACCATTATTTGCTTGTTCAAAACTGAAATAACCTTCTCAGGAATACTAAGCAACTACTTCCCACAATATATTATTTAGGAGTGAAATCCTATAAGTCAAGTTTCCAAATAGCGTTGGTTACTTTGATGAGTTTACTCACATAGAACATTATATCAGTTTTACCGACATGGACAGATTGATCTGTCTTGTGTTCTACCACTTTCCCTTGGAATCTCAAGAGAGTATACATGTCCTACCGATGATGAAATCTTATCTTCATTTCTGAGCATACTAGACATTATCTTTCCACATTCCTTGCGACCTCTTACTCTATCTTTTCCCCAATTATAATTGATCCTCATCCAACAATTCCCTTTGTCATTCTGATGTACTATCTATGACATTAATTTCCTCATTTCATTCTAAAATCTTCCAAAATTTTGGGTACATGGAATCTTTTATATCCAATAATAGTCTATTCCTTGACTAAGTGAAAACATATTTTACAATATCACGCCTCCTTTAGTTTCCAAGTAATAATGGTTAGGATTTTTGCAGAGATAAATCCCATTTATCTTAGGACATCCATACCATGGATTTCTCCCGTCCTTGGGTTATTTCCAAAAATGTAATTCATCTTTTGACTCAATCTAATTTTCCCTATAAAATTGGTACTGATTTCGAGTATTAATCCTTGTTCAATAATGTTGGTCCCTAGAAGATATCAAATTTACTTGCATACCTGATTACCAAGCATGAACATTCCTTGTTATCTCCTTTAATTCACTTAATCACATAGGTGAGTCCCAACTTCGGTATATCCTATATGAGCTCAAGTAACAACCCCGATGTTCTACTTTTAATATAAGAGCCAATCAAAGTTGAGTCTTGTTAATAATATGACTTCATTTCAAGAGTATATAGTATTTAATCAAGTAGCTACTTTAACTCACTAGGTGTCCCACCTATGTTTCCATTCATATAGAATTTTCATAAGCTCAAGTGATTTACTCATTCACATGGGTGAATCTCAATCTCAATAGTCCCTTCCAATTCTTAGGATAGATTCCTAAATAAATGACTAGTTTGATGTTATAGGTTTCTCTACCCCTATATGTTCCAATCAGGACCAAATGTACAACTCAACTAAGTAAGTTATTCCCAACTTAAAGGTGTTAATGAGTAGTCTAGTTTATATTCCAATCCAATAGGTAAAACTTAACCTAAGGTCTCTCTTTTTTTATTCAAATGAACTTCTCATCCCAATTAGGTTATTTTAAACCTATGGTTTCATTCAAGTATAAAGTATGATCAAATAATCATTTTCATAAAGAGATTTTTGATGTGGTTCACATAACGTCACATCCTACCATATCTTTCACTCCATCTCTATGGATTTATAGCAAAAACCTTATCATCCCCAAGTCTCTTAGCATAGTACGTTATTGTGTCAAGTCGCTTCACGACATGGATATATTTCATAATATGTAGTACTACTACTTATATATAGAAATAACATCGCTATCTAAATTCCCTATATAAGGTATATAGGAGTTTAGAGACACTTTCTTCGAATTCATGAGTAACCTAGATCTTCCCTATCATGATCAAATTATCTGCCTATCCTTTTCTAAGGCATCGATGTTAGTATTGTTTGATCTTCCATTCAAATAAATTTTAAGGTATGGGATGATAATAGGTCATAATCCTTGACTGTTCCATTTATCTTTCCAAAAATTCCCATACCTTTTCCTTGTGATCATAGAATGTATGACTTAATTGACATCGCGACTTATGAAGTAATCACTAGTTCTTCCAAATTGAAAACATATCCACATTTTTCGTTGGGTGGGGTACTTAACTTGAGTCAATCCACACTCTTCCTTCCCCCCTTAGTGTTTTCATGACATTTGTTCAACTCAAAGTTGAACTCCTAGTAAACACTTGCTTCTTTTGAAAAGATTTGTCATTTCTTTGTTGTTGGATTACTTTTTCCTTTTCCTGCCTCAATGGTATATTTTGAATATACTTTTCCAAAAGTTAGATTTATCATTGATTTCTAATCTCATAGATTCAATATTTTGGATTGTCCAATGGGAGATCTAATGAATAATAAACAACTTACCAGTTACGAGTCACTCAATTAATCCAATTCCTTTTCTGGCATTCTTTTTGTGGAGAATTATCTATACTCACAAAGCCTCTTTTGTTGATGTACCTTTCAACTTAGAATGTTGTCTTCCTTACAACTTCTATTGATCTGACACATAGTGACATACTGAATTCCATTTCCTTTTGGAACTTCTAAATATATGTTGGTTTTTGTTGACATATTGGTGAGTTCATCTTATAACTCCAACCTATCTATGTACTATCCAAACATTTGTCAGGCTAACCTATTTTACCTTTTCAAGTGACTTTATTCTAATGCTTGGAATCCTATTCTCTCATAACCTTTAGAGATACCAAATTTTTTTGGTCTCTTTTTCTCATCTTAATCAAAAGCTCTGTATTGATTTCATTTATTTTGGTTGGTGGAACCATGCCCACATCATTTATTACTTCATTCTGACCATTTTGGGCTTTTCTCTTTTCCTAGGTACTAACTCTTTTCTTGCAAGATCCTATCCTTATACAAGACTTAGATTTATTTCAAGAGTTCTCCAACCTTGTGGATACCTCCTTTGTTAACTTTCTACTATGATATAATTTATGCCAACATTGTATTCACATAGATTCGTAGTGTTTTCACTAAATCCAAGAAATTTTGACTCTTTACAACTAAAGTTTGCTACTATAAAAGGGTTATC
Source organism: Sequoia sempervirens (assembly GCA_007258455.2). Lineage (NCBI taxonomy): Eukaryota > Viridiplantae > Streptophyta > Pinopsida > Cupressales > Cupressaceae > Sequoia > Sequoia sempervirens. The sequence continues at coordinate 26,048 of VDFB02122472.1, read as the reverse complement.
TTCATTTCTTCTCATTCCCTTAGAGTTATATAACTATTTTGTAGGATAAAGGTAAATATTGGTTATTCTTCCTGACCTTCCTACATAACCCAATTGTATAATCTTCCGCAATCCCAGGTAATATCATAAGTTGTTAGTTTAGGAGTTTCTACTCCAGGGATGAATCTTAACTAGTCCCAAATTTATACAACTTTCCAGTAATTCTCATCTTCCTTTTTAGTTCCCTATGTTCTTTTCTCTTGCAATTGTGGCACAAGAATTTTTCAACTATTATCTTCTAATAAGGTTTACGCATTGTTGTGTAATGAGCTCATAGGTTTCAGTGCAGAACCTGGTAGCTTTGATACCACATGTAACGTGCCAACCCTTCAATGCAGTAAAAATTTCTAATTTTTCACCATACGATTAAATAAACTAAGTAACAAGTCATGCAATAAAAAATTTCTTTCTTTTATTGATAATATATTAACAAGATTCCATATCAACTTACAATAAATATTCCATCTCATTACAATAACTCCATAAGTACAAGTAAAAAGAATACATACATTTACATACATAGCTCCAATGAGCTTTAGAACTAATAGTTGTAAGACGGTCCAGGATCCCTTTCTTTCAAATCTTGGTTCTTTTGTCGCCTGCTATCGAGGAGAAGCATCACTTAGGCACTCTTCCACCAACCACAGAATCATAATGCAGTCCCCCACACATCTATCATTCAATAGATGGCCCTTCCCTTTGACAAAGAGATTGGTAGAGTAACCGATAACGACAACCAACTAAGCATAGTGTTGTGTCTTACATAACTAGAACTTTGCAATCCCAAAATCCTAAACTAGCATGTAATACTAGATCTCAGTGAACTAACAGTGTTAGTCTTGGTAGTCACACAACCTAGAGTGGAGTCACACAATCTAGAGTGGAGTCTCGGACATTCACACTACTTTGATCAAAGATTTTTATTCAGTAAACTACTGATAGTCATCTATCACATACACTACTCAAGGTCGATTTGACTTAAGGCTATCTTAAGCTATGCATAGGTATTTCCTTCAATGGATAGTCCCATTATCCCAAATAGCCAACAACATATTAATCTACTTGAAATATACCTACTTAACTAGTAAGTACACAAGATAGGTATTTCCTTCTATGCATAGTCCATCATTCCAAACATAACGTAAAAACTTGGATAACCCTACTTACTTGTAAGTACATATAATTCTCTACCATACTCGATGAACTCTCCTAGGAGTAAACACAAGCTTTCCTAGTTAAATCAATAACTTAGCTAAGTGGTCCATATGTCCTTTTCATGTTCAATCATACCTAGTATATAATACTTATGATAAACACCCATCTCCTACTATGGATTAAATACAAACACATTGCAACCCATGTTCAAACATATCTAGTATAATCAAATACTTGTGTCAAGCAATCTCTCCTATCATGGAGTACTTAAAAACACAATATAAAAATAGCCTAAAAGCTTCAATTTCCTTTTCCAAAAACACTCTCAATTACTTCTATTGCACATAGTGAAAAGATATTCCAAGCAACATAGAAATCATAATAATTCTAAGTAAATAACAAGAAGAAGAGATCCTCATGCATGTTATCACTTATCCCAATTAATGGTAGCAATGCAGCCTTCTCCAACAATAACTAGCCTAAATTTAGCTTCTCACAACAACTCTCTTTCACTTGTTGATAGCTCACTTCTCTCATTCAATAATGATATCTCATACTCACAATAGATCACTCTATTTCTCACTCATAAAACAAAACAATATGGTTGGTAATAACTCAAAAGAAATGATTGCAAAAGATGTATATCTCTTGGGTAAAATGCATCTCTCACAAGTGAAATGGGAGAATGATAATAATGATCATGATACCTCTCAAATGAAATGGTACGACTATTTATAAAGCAATCCAACATTCAAAAAACCTATAGTTTAGGCATGTTGAGTGACAACAAACTTTATGCAAAGCAAGTCAGCAGAAAGGTGGCGATGAATAAAGCTCAGACACAACAAAACTTTCAATAGATCGACTTACCTCTTTGACAACAATTCAAAGATCAAATCAAAAAGCACATGGAGAATTCAAAATTTTCTCTAGCAAAGATATCTACAGGAAAATGCTTCAAGAAGTAGTGCCAAAGCCTCCCTTTTCTACTACCAAGTTGGCGTAGTTTCAAAAGAAGTGAAATAGGAGTAGTTTCAAAAGAAGTGAAATAGTTAATCTTATTTCTGTAACACTTAGCAAGCTTTGACTGAAATAAAGGATGAGTCAACTAAGCCAATTAAGATGTTGGACTAATTCCATGTTATTCTCATTCACTGAGTTGACCAAGTCTAGATTTAAATTATTCCTATGTTTCCAGATACGTGACATGGTGAGTATATGCAGCTTTACATACACAATCGTAGACATTTCCAAATCGTCTTCCAGCTTCATAGTCGTTGATGACTGTAATCGACCTTTATTTTCATGGTCATTAAACGTCTAAAGCATCCTTTATAAATTGACTTCATATTGACTATGCTCTACAGGTGTAAGTCACGCCCTCACTACTAATTCATACACTACCATAAGTCATGCATATTTCACAAAGTATTGTTTATAGTTCAGGCGCAGCTGCCATCATACAAAATATTTTTCTTTTATCTTTGCTTAATGAGTTCAAGCTTATCCTAAGACTTTCCAACGCCCTCTTAATATTGACTTAATTTCTATGTTATCAATTGTGTATAGTGTGCACTTTGTTTATGGCCAAGGTGAGATATATTCAGCCTAGTTAAAAAAAATTTATATACCATGAATAATCAGTCTATGATTTAGCAATAAATCAGCCCCAAGCATTTGTTATTGATAATCGTTCTATCATATATCAATAATCAGCCAATACGTAAATTACATATATATATATATATATATAGCTATATATATTTACTTGGCATTGCTCATAGTTATAATTTGACTTCTATTTAATTATCATAGAATTATATATATTTGTCTATATACAAGTATATATATATGTCCACTAATAGCTTTAATGCTATTACATGTATATATATATATATTCCATGATAATGAAATACGTTTATATTTGATATTCAAATGAATTCAAATGAGTAAACATTCACATGATAATATATATATATATATATACATAAATACACTCCTCTATTCAAGCATAAATGCTGATGTGTGTATATATATATATATATCCAGGCACGTAATACCCATGATATCATGCAAAGCCATAACTTATTCGATAATCAAGTATAGACCACTATTTTGGGTAGTCGAACACACAAAGATGTTTATGTATATATATTTATATTTATACATATATACATTCTTTCCAAGCATGGATGCTCACGTGTATATATGTATATGTATATATATATATATATATATATATGTAAACACTTATCAATCACAAAATCAAGGATAGAGATATAAGGGAGGAACTCACAAGCTCAAACAGGATAAACATCACCCAATAATGCACTCGCTAGTAAAAAGACCTTTACTAATGCAAGCATACTAGCTAAGGATGACTTACCTATCACCCACAAACTGACTCAATTCAATCACTCTAATGTGGTGTGTGTATGCTCAAATAGTTTACTTTTATTGGTTATCCAACCAAGATCTTCTCCCAAGTGATACTTCCCCTCCCCCTGGAGAAATGAACATTTACCTACAACCACTAACACATGCCTACGACAGTTAATTGTTCATAACATATGCAGTATACATAAACATTTCCAAAGTTAGAATAATAATAATTCAATTCACATATATGCAATATTTCACCATGAATAATATCAACTAGAGAAATATCAAATGAGATAACATTCATATTGATAACAAGGTACAAGCATCATCTATTCATCTCCAGAATTCACATTACATTCATATTTACCCTATGTTGTAATAGTAAATAGTAACTTCACAATTGGGATGTATCATACTTCCCCCCTTATGAATCATCATCCCCGATGATCTATAACCTTTTAACATACAATTAAACTCAAATAAATTTTCTTACTATTCTCAAAATACATAATATTTATAAAACATTCAGCCTATGTAGCAACCTTTCCCTCCCCGGACCTTGCTTCGAGTGCCCTCACTATCACATAGGGAAATCTCGTATGCCTTATGCATACTTACTCTCCCAAAGAGCTTTATTACACTATTATATATACACATCCTAGATAGAATAGTAACTATACATGACACCTTTCTGTTATCTTCTTTGGAGGTCTCGGTGTATGTACATCTGAAGAATAGGAGGGCCCCCGTCTTCCATGAAGGGCTTATCTTATTAATTATGGAGCACATCAAGACTCTTATCCCTTCTCTGGTCATCAAGGGAAAGGAAAAAGTTGTAAGTGATTTGTCTGGGTCATCGGGTTCGGAGTCCCCTTTGGAGGATGAGGAGGAATGGAATGAAGAAGAGGAGGATGCTTCTGCCGTAGCTGTGACTACGTCTTCAAAGAAGAGGAAGGTGGTTGGTGCTAAGTGTAACAGGACTACTAAGCAATTGGCCCTTTCTGAGAGTGAGGACACATTGGTGGGGTTGGGTGATTCTTCTCCCAATTCTGTGGCAGTGGTTGTTGGTAAAGTTGTTTGTGGTGGTGGTTCAAAGGTGGGGACATAGGGTAATGCTGAGGGTTTGGTTGATAAACTGAGGAGGCTGTCAAAACGTATTGCTAACTTGAAGAACAAGGGCTCTGAGGTTCTGACCAAGGACCTCAATGTGGTTGGTGAGGATAAGGATTTTCGTGAAAAGACGGTGGCTATTGAGGATTCTCCCATGCAGGACTTGCCCAAGGAGGAGCAGGACAAGTAAATTAGGGGTCTGGATGAGGAGGATGCGGAAAAGAATAAATCCAAACAAGAGCCTTTGAAGGTAAATCCTCTTTTCGAGGACTTTTCTTACCTTGATGATGATGCTACATCCATGTTTGATTTATTGGATATGGCTAGAGCTGGGGCCACTAGGACCTTTAAATTGGCCAAATGAACTCTACAGGAGTTCAATAAGATTAATATAAAGATCAGAGGTTTAAAGAAAAATATGAAGAATGTTCTGAAGGGTTCAATGTTGAACATTCTTATAAAAAAAATGGTGGAACTTGAAGGTTCCTATCATGACTTTAAGTCTCTATGTGATGAAAGACTGACAGCTCTGGAAGCCAAGGTTTTAGGCATAAATACGGATATCAAGAAGTTAATGCAGGCATGCCATATCTCTGTGAAGAACAATGCAGACTCCTTGGAAGTCCTTTTCAAGAAAATAAGTGAGCTTAGGGAGGATCAGGTTTATTTCTTTGAGCTTATGGAGAAAGAGCATGCAACCAAGGGAAAGGCTAAAAAAGTTGCTAAGGATGATGACAAAGGTCCTACTAGCAGAGGGTCGATTGATTGGAAGAAAACATTTGATGCTAAGAAGAAGGAGTTGTTGGATATGGTTGAGAGGCACAGGAACCAGTAGATTGAGGTCGCCAACACTCTGAGTGGCCTGAATTAGTGTCTGGTCTTTTCTTTCTTGCTTTATGTTTCCTACTGGGTGTAGGTTTCTTTTAGGCTATTTTGCTATTTTGTGGTTGTTGGTGTTGTTGGTGGTTATTTGTCTCACTTTTAGTATAGCACTCACTCATTTGTGTTTTTTGGTTGTTGGGTTGTTGTTGGTGGTCTTTTGAAAATCTTTCTTGGCAACATTTTGTATCCTCAGTTGTAAATGGTTTCAAGTCCCTTTAGAACCTCTTTTTCCCTATAATAAAAACTTTACATGACACCTAAAACATAGTAAACTACACCGTGAATGCATTTATCCTTAGTATAATCTAAATGGTTAAGGAATGTCAATGCATTGTACACTACACCATGGATCCCATCCTTCCCCTTTGGTATTTACACTTTTAGAAAATTCATAAACCAACTTCGTCTGTCACTTACACATCCATTTTCCTTACCATAAAGTACTTGTTCTTGATTACTTTTCCATCATGAGCATAACATTTCTCTTGGACACGTGTCAAATTTTGACACTACTTCATACTTTAAGCTTTGTATCATCAAAGTTTCATCGATCTCTTTGATCTATTACTCCTTTTTGACAATCTATCAAGTCTATGGTTAACCCTATTTCTAAGCCTATTTCAGCCTAATAGAGTTTCCAACCTTTCCTTCCATATTATGGTCCAAAATTCAATGTTAGAAGTTTATAAATCATTCAATATTTAGTCTACCATTTTTGCTTATTTGGCTATAATAATATATTGCACATTTGCTCAACTGAATGTTTCATAGTATGATCATGGTTTACACAACCCTACCATTATTTGCTTGTTCAAAACTGAAATAACCTTCTCAAGAATACTAAGCAACTACTTCCCACAATATATTATTTAGGATTGAAATCCTATAAGTCAAGTTTCCAAATAGCGTTGGTTACTTTGATGACTTTTCCCACTTAGAAAATTATGTCAATTTTACCGACATAGACAGATTTATATGTCTTGTGTTCTATCACTTTCCCTCTAGAATCTCAAGAGAGTATACATGTCCTACCAATGATGACATCATGTTATCATTTCTTGGCATACTAGATATTATCTTGCCACATTCCTTGCGACCTCTTACTCTATCTTTTCCCCAGTTATAGTGGATCCCCATCTAACAATTCCCTTTGTCGTTCTGATGTCGTATCTCTAACACTAATTTCCTCATTTCATTCTTAAATCTTCCAAAATTTTGGGTACATAGGTTATTTTATATCCAATATTAGTCTATTCCTTGACTAAGTGAAAACCTATTTTACAATATCACGCCTCCTTTAGTTTCCAAGTAATAATGGTTAGGAGTTTTGCAAAGATAAATCCAATTTATCTTAGGACATCCATACCATAGATTTCTCCTGTCCTTGGATTATTTCTAAAGATTTACTTCATATTTTGATACAATCTAATTTTCCCTATAAAATTGGTACTAATTTTGAGTATTAATCCTTGTTCAATCATATTGGCCCTAGAAGATATCAAATTTACTTGCATGCCCAATTACCAAGCATGAGTGTTCCTTGTTATCTCCTTTAATTCACTTAATCACATAGGTGAGTCCCAACTTCGATATATCCTATTTGTGCTCAAGTAACAACCCCGATGTTCTACTTTTAATATAAGAGCCAATAAAAGTTGAGTCTTGTTAATAATATGACTTCCTTTCAAGAGTATAAAGTATTTAATCAAGTAGCTACTTTAACTCACTAGGTGTCCCACCTATGTTTCCATTCATATAGAATTTTCATAAGCTCAAGTGATTTACTCATTCACATGGGTGAATCTCAATCTCAATATTTTCTTCCAATTCTTAGGATAGAGTCCTCAATCAATGACTAGTCTGATGTTATAGGTTTCTCTACCCCTATATGTTCCAATCAGGACCAAATGTACAACTCAACTAAGTAAGTTATTCCCAACTTAAAGGTGCTAATGAGTAGTCTAGAACATATTCCAATCCAATAGGTAACACTTAACCTAAGGTCTCTTTTTTATTCAAATGAACTTCTTGTCCCAATTAGGTTATTTTAAACCTATGGTTTCATTCAAGTATAAAGTATCATCAAATAATCTTTTTCATAAAGAGATTTTTGATGTGGTTCACATAACGTCACATCCTACCATATCTTTCACTCCATCTTATGGCTTTATAGCACAACCCTTATCATCCCCAGGTCTCTTAGTATAGTAATCTATTGTGTCAAGTCGCTTCATGACATGGATATATTTCATAATATGTAGTATTACTACTTATATATAGAAATAACTTCCGGATCTAAATTCCCTATATAAGGTATATAGGAGTGTAGAGACACTTTCTTCCAATTCATGAGTAACCTAGATCTTCCCTTGTCAATCCCATAGACAATGATCTTCCCTATCATGATCAAATTATCTGCCTATCCTTTTCTAAGGCATCAATGTTAATATCATTTGATCTTCCATTCAAATAAATATAAGGTATGGGATGATAATAGGTCATAATCCTTGACCTTTCCATTTATCTTTCCAAAAATCCCCATACCTTTTCCTTGTGGTAATAAAATGTATGACTTAATTGACATCACAACTTACAAAGTAGTCAATAGTTCTTTCAAATCGAAAATATGTCCACATTTTCCGTTGGGTGGGGTACTTAACCTGATTCAATCCACACTCTTCCTTCCCCCCTTAGTGTTTTCATGACATTTGTTCGACTCAAAGTTGAACTCCTAGTAAACACTTGCTTCTTTTGAAAAGATTTATCATTTCTTTGTTGTTGGCTTTCTTTTTCCTTTTCATGCCTCAATGGTATATTTTGAATATACTTTTCCAAAAGTTAGATCCATCATTGATTTCTAATCTTGTAGATTCAATATTTTGGATCATCTAGTAGGAGATCTAATGAATAATTAGCAACTTACGAGTTATGAGTCACTCAATTAATCCAATTCCTTTTCCGATATCCTTTTTGTGGAGAATTATCTATACTCACAAAGCCTCTTTGTTGATGTACCTTTCAACTTAGAACGTTGTCTTCCTTACAACTTCTATTGATCTAACACAGTGACATACCGAATTTTGTTTCCTTTTGGAACTTCTAAATATATGTTGGTTTTTGTTGACATGTTGGTGAGTTCATCTTATAACTCCAACCTATCTATGTACTATCCAAACCTTTGTCAGGTTAACCTATTTTACCTTTACAGGTTTCTTTCCTATATTCACCTTTTCAAGTGACTTTATTCCAATGCACGGAATCCTATTCTCTCATAACCTTTAGAGATACCAAAGTTGTTTGGTCTCTTTTTCTCATCTTAATCAAAAACTTTGAATTGATCTCATTGATTTTAGTTGGTAAAACCATGACCACATCATTGATTACTTCATTCTGACCATTCCGGTCTTTTCTATTAGAAACCAAGATCTGATTGCAAACCAGAATAATCCTTCCACAGAAGAGGAAAACGAAAAAGCAGAGATTTGCATAAAAACATGCAATTTGATATATTCGAAAAAACCAATAATTACAAGAGATAATTTGCTTTATAAAAGCAAAGATGCAACAACCTAATCTTATCTTGAGCAACAAGATAGCTCGATAAGATAAAGATAAGATCCTATATCTTAGGAATTAAATAAATCCTAAGTAAACTTAAGCTAAGTGTAATTAATAATTAATTACACCAACACCCCCCCATAAGTGCAACTTAGGGAGAAGCAGATTATTATGCAAATATGAGTCCTGACAACAAGGCCTGATGAGGCACTCATGTACAAATGTAAAGAGAGAGAAACCCCCCTCAATGAGATGAACTGCTACGAAGAATCACTGGAAGAACTCTGATGAAGCAACACTGGAACCCCAAATCCAGCAAGCAAGGAAAGATACTTCTGTTTGCAAAATACCAATCGGAATCACAAATGCAACAGCAGACCCGATGCCAAGGAACACTAGAAACTCACATACTGGATCAACTCTGGAATCTGTGAACAACAGTAGATGAAAGGATGAATGGACCCATAATGGTGACAAATCTAGAAGCTGTGTCTTGAAGCCAATGCCAAACTGAAACTAAAACTTCCCATAAGACGAGTACCATCAAGATTCTGGAACATTAACCATAAAACCATGGCCTTCAAATGAGAAAGGTCTGAATCAATGTGGATCAAGAACTATAAAATCCCAATGTGAAGTGTGAACCGAAACAAACCAATGATGTGTCTAGCTAAACAAGAAAGAAGCTAAAAGGAGACAACATGAAACCAGACAAACTCATGCGAGTTGTCACCAATCATGAAAGATGGATGCAATAACCCCCCTTAATGGAACTTTATCTTGGTTCATTTATTACAATAACCCAATGATTGTAAAAGGAGATAATGCAAAACATGCATAAACTATAGAGAAAATGCAAACCTAGTGCATAAAAACAAAAATGAGTGCATGCACAAACCAATGTTCACATCTACCTCCATGATGAAAAATCTTCAAATTTGATTTCTGAAAAATCTGTTTATAATGAATAGACAAAAACAAAAACCCAAAAAAAATTTGAAGCAAAAAATAAAACCCAAAAATCATTTTTTGATCTAGCAAGCAGAAGATGAAAAAATAATTTTTTTAAACCTTTAACTAGGAGAAAAATGACGCGCGACGGTTTTTGTGCAGCTATTTTCTTCATATCCGTGAAAGAAATAAAAAATTGAAAGATACCCAGATCGGATTTCGACCCTGGCTACAAAACCCAAAAATCGTTTTTCATACAACTGAGTGGAAGCTAGATTTATGAAGCAAAACTAAAAACGGCTCCAATAAAAAATGACTTTCATCAAACCTCAATCTTTTTCAATGCTCTGAATCGAATGGAAAAACTTGATTTGATCCAAAACGCTGCATAAATATACTCAAAGAGAAAAACCCTTGAGGGACCTCGAATGAACTCTGCAATGAATCTCTCCAGAAATCTGAGAAGGGGCTGCAAATCAAGGCTCTGATACCATGTTAAAAAACCAAGATCTGATTGCAAACCAGAAAATACCTTCCATAAAGGAGAAAAACAGAAAAAGCAGAGATTGCATAAAAACATGCAATTTGATATATTTGAAAAGACCAATAATTACAGGAGATAATTTGCTTTATAAAAGCAAAGATGCAACAACCTAATCTTATCTTGAGCAACAAGATAGCTCGATAAGATAAAGATAAGATCCTATATCTTAGGAATTAAATAAATCCTAAGTAAACTTATGCTAAATGTAATTAATAATTAATTACACCAACATTTTCTCTTTTCTTAGGTACTAACTCTTTTCTTGCAAGATCCTATCCTTATACAAAGCTTAGATTTATGTCAAGAGTTCTCCAACCTTGTGGATACCTCCTTTGTTGAATTTCTACTACAATCTAATTTATGCCGACATTGCATTCACATAGATTTGTAGTGTTTTCACTAAATCCAAGAAATTTTGACTCTTTACAACTATAGTTTGCTACTATAAAAGGGTTATCTTCATTTCTTTCCATTCCCTTATAGTCATATAACTATTTCGTAGGATAAAGGTATATATTGGTTATTCTTCCTAACCTTCCTACATAACCTGATTGCCTAATCTTCCACAATCTTAGGTAATATCATAAGTTGTTGGTTTAGAAAGTTACTACTCCAGGGACGAATCTTAACTAGTCCCAAATTTATACAACTTTCCAGTAATTCTCATCTTCCTTTTTACTCCCCTATGTTCTTTTTGTTGAATGACCAAGATACTAAGAGGGGGGGTGAATTAGTATCTTCTCAAACTTATTGAACAAACACCATCCAATTATACTAATGCATATAATAGTAAAAATGAGCAAGAGTAGTAACAGATCATAAAAGTACCCAACACATGAACACCAATTTTTTTACGTGGAAAACCCAAAATGGGAAAAACCATGGTGAGGATTAGCTCACAATATAGTATAACTAGTTATAAGATATTACAAAGGGTGGATCACTATCAGGACTCACTGTCCAAAATGGGAGGCTCACTGCCTATAAAAGATCTAATTTCTCTACATTTTCCAAAGCATTGGCAACTGCAGTGTACTCCATTCTCACAAGGTCACCTAACTGACCAATATTATGATGATATATTCCTTCTGCTTCTGTAAAATAAATAATTTCTCTATATGAGCAGAGATAGCATTCTAGGTGGTTTTGTCTATGTCTTTGGATGCACTATAAGTACTGGAAACAACTGTCAACTAGGACTCAATGGAATCCATGAGATTTTTAATATTTTGGGTGGCATCCAACCACTTTATGCAGTAAGAAAATACAATATTTTCTTCAGAATCACAAGCTTGCATAACTTCCAGGCTCTTTTTCACATTGGTGTGTGCCAGAGCACACTCATCATGAAGTGCCAAAATCCTTTTATCTGCTAATTTCTCCTCAATCTCTTGCCTTGTCTTCTCACCAAGTCTAGAGGCATACTCCTTAAAGGATTCCAATAGAATTTAAGGGACAAAGTTTATTGATGAAATTCTGGAAACACATCAAAAGGGGACAGAGCTTTGAGAGCATCATCAATAAGCTTTGTCCCATTTTGATTTGTTTCTAGAATTTCTTTTCTTCCAGATGCATGCAATGTATCCCCTAACACCAACTTATGAACAAGAGAAATCTTATCCAAGTCCACACTACCTTGAATCATGGGGAGTTGTAGAAGTTCTGAAGGAATCACCGATTGGAACCTAATCTACTTGGATAACAAGCCTTTCAATACATCATCGCCGGAGGAGGATTCTCTGGGGGACCTTTGAGAATTTGCAACCTGCCTGTGATCTTTATTCTTCCTAGCAGATTCCCCATTTCTTTCTTCTTCCTCTACTCTTTCTTCTTCCCCTACTTTCTCTTCTTCTTCTACTTTCTCTTCTTCTTGTTTTCCATCTTCTTCTTTTTCAACTATCTTTGTTTCCTTATTCCTCATTCACTTCACCTTCATCTTTATCTTTTTCTTCTCCAGCATTATCTTTTTCACCTTCATCTAGCTCCGAAAGGACAACATCATGCTTCTCTGGTTCAGCTTCTTCCTCATTCTACTTCTCTAGATCTTTGGAGGATCATTTGCAACACTTGTATCTAGAAGGATATTTGTATCATTTATATCTAAAGGAATGTCTATATCACCTGTACCAAAAGGAATGTCTTCCTTAACCTATGCAGAAACTTCTCCTGATTCAGGTGCATAACCAAATGGGAGTGCACCAAACATACCATATTTCTCAGCCATACCCCTGATGGCATCTGCAGTTTCTTTCCTTATCTTCTTCATCTGCTTTGTATCCTTTTTCATCAAGGTATTCACCATTTTCTTCATCCATAACATCTTTGAGCATACCTTCTTCAAGCTTTCCAAATCATTTGGGATCAAAGAGGACCTAATTTTCTCAAATGCATCATTCCTTATCTTTTCTTCCAATTTAGCAGCCTCTGATCTTCTCTTCATTAGGGCTTCCCACAGTTTCTCAGGAACATTATTTTTAACATAATCCCAACTAAATTCCAAGGTAATGACATATTGAATAATGGACAAAATGTATCAACATATCTTCAAAGTGTATCAAGCTATTAACCAAAGCCTCTAGTCTAAGAGGAGAACCAGGTCTTATTGGTGAGGCCTTTTGTTCTTCCTGGTCCTGAGATACCTCTTCTGACACTTTTGCTTTCTTTGATTTCAATTTGGTATGTACATGAACACCAAAATCTTGTTCTTCATCTTCTTCATAGGATAATACATAATGAAATTTTTTACTGCCAACACTCGCTTCCTGACATGCTTCCTCTCTTCTTTCTTACCAATTTTGTTGCAGGGTCTTCCTCCTCTTCCTCTTGTTCTTCAATGATATTGAGGTTCTTTTCCCTTGCAGCCTTTTCTTTCTTTCCTCTCTTGATAGGTGCCATCGGAGGAGTCTCTTTCCTTTTACTAGATCTTGTATTGGGTCCGGAAGGAGTTGGGCCTTTTCCTTTATCAGGAGCACTAGGCTCAACCTTTATTGCAAGAGTTGCGGTTGGTTTTGAAGGAGTAGTCCTGTTGGATCTCCTTGGTCCTGATGATTCTCCCGCCATCTACTCTCCCATGGATCTTCCTTGTGAAATCTTCTCATCAATGAATCCAAACTTTCTAAGCACTTCATCTACCTTCTTTCTTATCACGAGATTCCTATGCTCCAAGCGTACTTTCATAGATTTTTCTACATAAGTGCCCACTTTGGGTTCATTGGTATCTTTAGGACTTTTCAACAAAACTTGTACATAGCCTTCGGCTTCATCTTCTGTAATCTCATAACCCAATGGTTGAATCCATACAATATGAGGATCAATAGCTTCAATCATGCACTCATCAAAGGAGACATGAAATATGATATCATTCTTATACTTCTCAACAATTTTCTTTGGAATCCTTTCTCTTTCATTCATGTTACTTTTGAACACAGCAAAGAATGTTGTCAGAGTATTATCTTGACTCTTCAAATCACCCAAACTGTGCATATAGTCAAAAATTTGATGTGCAACCAATATGGATGTATCCCAAATCACCACATCATCTCTTCCAGGAAATCTTCTAAGGAAATAGAACAACAAACACATAATCAGGGAACCAAACTTAAAGGCATATTTCTTCTCCTTGGTCATCTTCAAGTTCTCAAAAAACTACTGCCAGAGAAGTTCACACAAATCATACTCAACACTATTTGATGCCATGTCATATCCAGTGTAAATTGTTTTAGTAGACACATAATTTTCTCTATTTGCGAAGTAGATTTTGTGACTAATCATTATAGCTACATACTTTACGACAGGATTGGTAATAGGCTTTGTAGTAAGAGCCCTTCTATCAAATGTTGCTCTAGTGAGTTCCATCACCACTTCATTTCTCACAGACTTCAATATTGGTACCAGTCCAGTATCACAGAGTTTGGTAACTACCTTAATTTCTTCTTTAGTTATAAGGTGGGGTCTGTTAGTCCACAAGAACTTATCATGCATTCTACTGAGAGCTGGTTTTACATACTTATCATCAACTATAAAGCTAAATTTAGGAAAGTAATTCCATTAATCTAATTTCTTTGCAACGATATTTAAATACTAGGGTTTTATTAGGAAATCATTCCTAGTGAGCTCATTCTGTCGGATATCTATCAATTTGTTGTGATTGTATTCCTCAGTCTTAACTTGAATGTACATCCTAGTGTCTTCAATGGGCATAACATCATGAGGAATAGATGAGAAGGCACCCATATGGTTGTCTTCGAAAACCTTCATATGATATTTCTTATAGGAAGGTCTAGGTCTTTCTGATACATTTACGACTATAGGGGTTGCCATTTCTCCAAAAATCAAGCTCAAAATATTTCAGAAAGATGATTCACACAAACCCACAACTCAGAAGAGTAAAATACCTTTTTCCTTCACGAAACCAGAACTAGGGTTTACACACCTGACTCTCCAAATCACCTCAAGAACGCTCCAAATCTCTCTCCACTTTCTTCAAATGCACAAGTGATCAAAATTCCTTACAAATTCACTTTATAAATCAACGATTTGCCCTAATTCGCATTAAATGCAACAAAACTCAAAAAGTTGATAAAAGCCTTCTTTCACTGCACTAAAAAAACCTAATTAACTCCAAAAATGTTCATTGCTGCACCTATTCTTTTGGTTCCTTTTGCATAACCTTTGTTTGTTCATTCCTTACAACATATCTTTGTGCCAAATACTGACACACTAGATATCTAGGGGGTTTGAACAATTTTATGTTAGTGCTCCCCCTACGACCATGTTAAGTCTAATTGTCGAAGGAATTGTCTACACCATATGGGGGCACAGACACATTTAATGTTTTTGGATCTTCTTTCTTCTTCCATATCTTGTTCATTTCTTGCTTAACCTGATTCTTGTCAATTTTTCTTCACTGGTTCATTCTTCTTTAATGGATCAGATTGTTTTCCCCCTTTGCTTTTGCATACTCTTGAAATGTGTCTAGGTTTATTGCAGTTGTAGCAAACAACATTTTTCTGACTTGTTTGACTTCCATTAACCCTTGATGTGCACTAATTTTCTTTGTGTCCAAACTTATTACATGTATAGTAGTAGCTAGCAAAATATTGATTCATTCTTCCTCCATTAAACCAATTCATCGTCTGAGTTCTGCATTCACTAGCTCCATGTCCAACTTTCTTACATGCAAAACATTGTCCGGAGAAGGATCTAGCAAACTAATTTATTCTACTTCTACACTTTGTTGCCTTGTGACCAAATTTACTGCATGAAAAGCAAACACCATTGAAAGATGGGTACCTTTGAGCATTTGGTTGTCTAATAGGCTGTCTTCTAGCAAAGTTTCTTGGATTTCTTCTTTGTTTCCCTTTATTTTGAGTTTTTTGATTATCCATTGTGTTTGAGGTCTACATAGCCTTTGAGATTTCATCTCCTTTCATTCCCAAATCACCTTTTTCTTTAGTTGGTTTATGCCTTGCAATCAACTCATCATGCTTGGTGGAGCTTGTTTTGAGCTTCACAGAGTTTTGCTTTTTGCAGATCTACTTTCAGGTTCACCACTTCTTGTTCAAGCCTTTTGCATTCATCAAACTTTCTTTGCACTATTGTATTTAGACAATCATCAATTCTCTTATTTTCCTCCACTTGCACCTTCAATCCGGTAATCTCTTCATTTGCTTGTTTTAATTGCTCACTTACTTCTATGTGTCTTTCTTTGAATTTCTTCAATTGCTCCTTCAATTTCCAAATGCATTCATTTGCCTCATCAATATTTTATTTCAAATCTCTATTTTTATTTTCAGCCTTGTCAAGATCTTCTAGATCAACCTAGAGTTCTTCTTTATCATCCATTTGTTCAATCTTCAAGATCTTCCTCAAGTTGTTAGGCTTCTTCGAAGGAACCAGGATTTGATACCAATTGTTGAATGCCTAAGATACTAAGAGGGGGGTGAATTATTATCTTCTCAAACTTGAACAAACACCATCCAATTATACCAATGCATATAACAATAAAAATGAGAAAGAGCATTAATAGATCATAAAAGCACACAACACATGAACACCAAGATTTTTATGTGGAAAACCAAAAATGGGAAAAACCACAATGAGGATTAGCTCACAATATAGTATAACCCATTATAAAATATTACAAAGGGTGGCTCACTGCCAGGACTCACTTTCAAAAATAGGAGGCTCACTACCTACAAAAAATACAATAAAAGAATGGCTTACAGCCAGAAAATGAATTGATAAAGTTACACCTAACAAGTGTTGAGTCAGTTCCTTTGACGCTCAGTAAACTGACTTTATACACTTCATCATCTTCGCATACATTGTACTTCCACAACTTCACACCAACAATCTCAAAACTATCCAATATATATTTTTGACATATCCACAAGCATCAATTAGGTCGGCCTAATTAGATGCGACCCTTATTCACCAAAAAGATCAATTGTCAGCTTCAAGCTTTTACAAAAACTTTCCAAAAATAATTCAAACATGTAGCATGCTACAACATGTCAGCATGGACCTAAGATAGGTCACATATACATCCACACCACAAAATTAATCCATTACAATATCAACTAGTCATTAGGTCAGCCAGAGATAGACCTAATGACAAAATGCAACAACAGAATGATGCCAACTAGCCATACGAGCACATGTGCACATGAGATTATAAAATTACAAACTTCCATCATCCAAAAACCATTTCCCAAAATCGCAAGCAATGATAATCAACAAAGGATTGCGGACCAAAATACCAGAGGATAATAACTGCATACTAGTTTAGATACCGATTCGGAATACCGGAGCAAACTTGAACTTAACCTTGTAGTTGCAACTCATATAACATAGTGACATCAATGACAACACAAAGGCTGCAAAATGAGATATTCTTCTTCATTCTTCCAAAACTTTTCTCTTGCCATTGTGGCACAAGAATTTTTCAACCATTATCTTTTGATAAGGTTTACGCATTGTTGCATAATGAGCTCACAGGTTTCAGTGCAAACCCTGGTAACTCTGATACCACATGTAACGTGCCAACCCTTCAATGCAGTAAAGATTTTTAATTTTTAACCATACAAGTAAATAAACTAAGTAACAAGTCATGCAATAAAAATTTTCTTTCTTTTATTGATAATATATGAACAAGATTCCATATCAACTTACAATAAATATTCCATCTCATTACAATAACTTCACAAGTACAAGTAACAAGAATACATACATTTACATACATAGCTCCAATGAGCTTTAGAAATAATAGTTGTAAGACGGTCCAGGATCCCTTTCTTTCAAATCTTGGTTCTTCTGTCACTTGTTGTGGAGGAGAAGCATCACTCATGCGCTTTTCCTCCAACCACAAAATCATAATGTGGTCCCCCGCAGATCTATCATTCGATAGATGACCCTTCCCTTCGACAAAGAGATTGGTAGAGTAACTGATAACGATAACCAACTGAGCATAGTGGTGTGTCCTACATACCTAGAACTTTGCAATCCCACAATCTTGAACTAGCATGTAATACTGGATCATGGTGAACTAATAGTGTTAGTCTCAGTAGTCACACAACCTAGAGTGGAGTCACACAATCTAGAGTAGAGTCTTGGACATTCACACTACTTTGATCAAAGATTTTTATTTAGTAAATGACTGAGAGTCATCTATCGCATACACTACCTAGGGTTGATTTGACTTAAGGCTATCTTAAGCTACACATAGGTATTTCCTTCAATGGATAGTACCATTATCCCAAATAACCTACAAGATATTAATCTACTTGAAATATACCTACTTAACTAGTCAGTATTCAAGTTAGGTATTTCCTTCTATGGATAGTCCATCATTCCAAAGATAACCCAAAAACTTGGATAATGCTACTTACTTGTAAGTATATATAATTCTCTCCCATACTCGATGACCTCTCCTAGGAGTAAAAACAAGCTTTCCTAGTTAAATCAATAACTTATCTAAGTGTTCCATATGTTCTTTTCATGTTCAATCATACCTAATATATAATACTTATGATAAACACCCATCTCATACTATGGAGTAAATACAAACACATTGCAACCCATGTTCAAACATATCTATTATAATTAAATACTTGTGTCAAGCAATCTCTCCTATCATGGAGTACTTAAAAACACAATATAAAAATAATCTAAAAGCTTCAATTCCCTTTTCCAAAGAAACTCTCAAATACTTCTATTACACATAATGAAAAGACATTCCAAGCAACATAGAAATCATAATAATTTTAAGTAAATAATGTCAAGAAAAAGAGATCCTCATGCCTGTTATTGCTTATCCCAATTAATAGCAACAGTGAAGCCTTCTCCAATAGTAACTAGCTTGAATTCAACTTCTCACAACAACTCTCTCTCACTTGTTGATAGCTCACTTCTCTCATTCAATAATGATATCTCATACTCACAATAGATCACTCTATTTCTCACTCATAAAATAGAACAATATGGCTAGAAATAACTAAGAAGCAATGACTACAAAAGACATATATCTCTTGGGTAAAATGAATCTCTCACAAATGAAATGGGAGAATGATAATAATGATCATGATACCTCTCAAGTGAAATGGTACAACTATTTATAGAGAAACCCAACATTCAAAAATCCTACAGTCTAGGCTTGTTGACTGACAACAAACTTCATGCAAAGCAAGTCAACATAAAGGTGGCAATGAATAAAGCTCAAACTCAGCAAAACCTTCAATAGACCGACTTAACTCTTTGACAACAATTCAAAGATCAATTCGAAAAGCACATGGAGAACTCAAAATCTTCTCCAACAAAGACATCTACAGGAAAATGCTTCAAGAGGTGGCACCAAATCCTCCCTTTTCTACTACCAAGTTGGCATAGTTTCAGAAGAAGTAAAATAGTCAATCTTATTTCTGCAACACTTAGCAAGCTTCAACTAAAATAAAGGATGAGTTGACTAAGCCAATTAAGATGTTGGACTAATTCCACTCTATTCTCATTCACTAAGTTGACCAAGTCCAGATTTAAAGTATTCCTACGTTTCCAGATACATGACATGGCAAGATATATGCGGCTTTACATACATAGCCATAGACATTTCCAAATCGTCTTCTAGCTTCATAGTCGTTGATGACTATAATCGACCTCTATTGTCATGGTCATTAAATTTCTAAAGCAGTCTTTATAAATTGACTTCTTATTGACTATGCTCTACAGGTGTAAGTCACGCCCTCACTACTAATTCATACGCTACTATAAGTCATGCATATTTCATAGAGTATTGCTTATAGTTCGAGGGAAACTGCCATCATACAAAATATGTTGCTTTTATCTCCGCTTAATGAGTTTGAGCTTATCCTAATATTTTCCAACATCCTCTCAATATTGACTTATTTTCTATGCTATCAATTATGCATAGTGTGCCCTTTGTTTATGGCCAAGGTGAGATATATTTATCCTGTTTAAAAATTTTATATATACCATGAATAATCAGTCTATGGTTTAACAATAAATCATCCCCAAGCATTTGTTATTGATAATCATTCTATCATCTATCAATAATACGCCAATACATAAATTACATATATATACCTATATATATATACTTGGAATTGCTCATACTTATAATTTGACTTCTATTTAATTATCATATAATTATATATATTTGTTTATATACAAGTATATATATATATAAATGTCTACTAATAGTTTTAATGCTATTACATATATATGCATACGTATATATACTTAAATATATATATATATATTCCATGATAATGAAATACATTTATATTTAATATTCAAATGAATTCAAATGAGTAAACATTCACATGATAATAATAATATATATATATATATATTGTAATATTGCAGAATTGTACCTAGAAGCAATTCCATATTTCCACATTCTTGCCTAGCATTTATGACACTCCAAAACATTAATGGAAAACCCCCCTAAGTTAGAATGTCATGATTCTGACTTCAAGAGGACAAGTGATCGAGCAGTAGAAGCTTGACAAAAG
The DNA here is from genome assembly GCA_007258455.2 of Sequoia sempervirens. Lineage (NCBI taxonomy): Eukaryota > Viridiplantae > Streptophyta > Pinopsida > Cupressales > Cupressaceae > Sequoia > Sequoia sempervirens. The sequence goes on along the minus strand of VDFB02122472.1, from coordinate 5,399 downwards.
CATTTTATGAGAATATAGGCTTTGGATGAATGTGCGGCGCACAAACATCCGTGCGATGCGCTAGCATCCTATCCGTTTCTCAAATCTAAAATGTGGAATCTGGAAGGCTAACCCTTGTGGCACATATCCTAGTGGTTACATTCCAAAAGTAATGGCTCTTTTCCACCCTTGCAAGCATAAGAACCTCTTTTTGCCTCTCATTTGGAGGTTGGAAGATTGGAAGACATCACTCAAGCTATTGTTTTGCTTTAGCCACAACTTTGAGACTTCTCCTTTGATAGCAATGCATTCACAGGAAAAGCCATGCCGGACTGAGGTCCCTCCAGCAGCAACAACTCTCAAGCAAGCACTCAACGATGCGTCTGTGTGCTCTGGAGAGGGCTTTGGCCCGTGGGTAATGCTTTCTCTCTTTTCATCACTTTCTTTCCACAAGCATTTGCTTACTTTATCATGGTGTGGTTTCTACTCCTTGAGCGAGTCTTGCTTTCACCACACGCTTATCATGGTGCGGGTTCTACTCCTCGAGCGAGTATTGCTTTCACCACATGCTTAGCTTTCCTTTCCAACTTGGTTGTCTATGGAGATGGGAACACCAAAACGGGGTATGACTGAGGCAGGCCCCTATACAACCACCCAACAAACATTCTCCTTGATCTCTTGTGTGTAGGTTACGAAAAAGGAACTTGGAGCGAAGATTTGTGCATTCGAGAAAGGGGTAACCTCTCTCCAAGAATTGTGGTATTTCCTTTAACATTTGGCTTTCTGGTTAAGTTAACAATTCTGTTTATATCACTCCTAAGTCTGAGAATAGAATTACCTTTTGTCTATTGTGTTTGTGAGTCCTCTGTCACTCGAGACGTCAGCGCGACTTTTGGATGATAGCGTCCTAGTTCCGTGCTTACGTCTTCTGGCCGAGAGATCCCTCTTCTGGGATAGAATACTTCTAATTCGGCTCTCTCAGGATCTCTGACTCTTCCTTCGGAAACATAACTATATCTTTGGTACTTTATCCTTTTGTTGTCTTGAGGTGTATAAGGGCAGTTCATTCCCTGGTGATCTCTCGAGAAAGGAGAGACCTGTGTGCAGCGAATCCCTCTTATATCACATTTTGGTGAACCTAACATGAACGTCAGAAGTCTATTTGCGATGTTGCACGTTTACCATGAAGACTTTTTTGAGGAAGATTTTGATATGTTGGAGGATTCCCTAGATAATTTCTTAGAGGCATTCCCCCCTACGCGTAAATATATCAAACAAATCTCTTCTCGAAAGGTTGAGGGATCAGTAAATGTGGTGGTGGTCTTAGTGGCTCCCCCGAGCCCTAGGAAACCTGTCATCTATGTAACCCCAGCTGACCCTGTCATCTGCAAAATTCCAGGTCATGTAATTCACCGGACTTGTATTCAAGGTTCATGAAAGCTACAGATTCCACATCTTATAATGTCATTGGGAACACATATCCTACAAGAAATAATAGACAGAACTTGGATCAACAACCTTCTATTCCCACTTCACAACCTGCTTCTTTACCACCTTCCCAACTTAGCCTTCCTGCAGCACCTAAACCTGCGATCAAAGCACCAGGCGATTATGATCTTATTGAGCAACTTCGCGTTACTTGCTTTAGATCACCCCGATTTATCAAGAGATGCTTCAGGAGGCCCTGCAAAAGATTCTCTTGCACGCCTCTACCAGGTCTATGGATGCTAATGCGTTGTTGGCTCATATTCGTGCAGATTCGCCAAATATTACGTTCCACCCGCAAGAACTCTCGCCTCCGAACATGCAAAAGCAAGTAGAACCTCTAATGATCATATTTAATGTTAATAACATTGGTATTAGGCATACTCTCATTGTTATCATATCGACACTCAATGTTTGTGGTACGGACCTACTACCTAAAATCAAAGTTGATTCGTCTTCCTTGGCATCTTCCTCTTTATTCATCTGTGGATTTGATAACACTGGCCACCAAGCTCTAGGTACAATAATACTACCTTTGTAGCTAGGCCCTGTTACCTTACCCACGTTGGTTTATGTGATGCCTAGGCCTTTACCTTATAATCTCCTCTTAGGGAGACCTTGGATCCATGCTATGGGTGTTGTAACCTCCACTTTACATCGTTCTTTGAAATTTTTTGCAAACAATCAGGTAGTCACGGTCAAAGCAGATCCAGAGGGAATTCGCCTTTGTGAACTAGCCACTGTCAGTCACGTTTCAACCATGTCTACCCTCAAAAATTGTATTCCTTAACCGCTGACACTATGATGTGTTCTTCGTCGATACCCTCTATGGAAATCGGTCCCAGGGCAAGTGTCGAAACTAAAGAAACACCTAAAGCGGAGGATCCTTATTCTCCTATATCGTCGTCACAAACGAACACCTTCCTAGGGGATGATTGGGGTTCCTTGAACTTTTCCAAATTCTTTATTACAGAGTACAAGGTGGACCCCTCTTGCATAGATTTTTCACGTTCGCCTAGTACAAAGGTGGACAATATTCCCGTAGAGGAGAAGAAGTGTAATCCTGTTTAGGAAATAACTCCTTCCCACGCTAAGGAGAACAATCCACCTCTTACAAAAGAAATTAGCATTTATGATTCCGATAAAGGAGGCGAAATTACCCCCATAGAGAAGTTTGATGTTCATTGGTGGAATGAAGCACTCTATGTGGATCCGCCGCCCCCTAAAGTTTTACAAACTTGCTATGGATTCAGATATGAACTCACTTCTTGATATGGCTATGGGAAAAGGGCCTAGGATGTATCGAGCAAGGAATTCAAGTCCCCATCAATCTTAAGCCATGACGACGTAACTTGGGCCTAGGTTGTTTCGTTGAACAATCTAAGCTAAAACCTTGGTGGAGTGTTAATATGATTTCAACCAAACCATTGAACCTTGTCCACCCTAAGTTAATAGAGGAAAAGGAGCAAGCCGAGTATATTCCTTTGGATATCTTCTCTTCTGATGAAGCGTTAGAGGAATTTCTAGGTGCATACTCCTCACTCCCCCCTTATCATCACAAAAGACGTTTCTCGTATTGCTTGCATAGCCAAGCGTATTTCGGGGAATCTATCCCAAATATTGATGAGGAGGACCCTCTATCTAACACCAGTGATGACATTCCAACACCTGAGCATGAAGACCAAAGTTCCCTCATAAAAGGGGATATCGTCGAGGTCTCTATGGACCCCGTATCCCCTGAAAAGGTGATCAAAATTGGAAAGTGTCTTTCTTCGAAAGAGGCAAATGAACACTTCAATATCCTGTGTTCCCATCCTAACATATTCGCTTGGACATATGAGGATATTCTCGGTATTGATGAATCTATAGTGGTTCATAATATCATCCTATGCCCCAATGCTAAGCCAGTTAAGCAAAAGATCCAAAAAATCAATCCTAGAGTGGCATTAATGGTTAAGGTTGAGATAGAGAAACTATTAAAAGCAAGATTTATCCGTCTCATCAATTATTCCCCTTGGATTTCAAACATAGTTGTTAGTAAACCTAATGGTCGCATTCGCATTTGCATCATTTTTTGAGACCTTAATAAGGCCTCCCTTAAAGATTATTTTTTGGTACCTAATATAGACATGATTGTTGAATCGACTGTAGGCCATGCATTGCTCTCCTTCATGGATGGCTTCTCGGGCTATAATCAGATCTGTATTAACCTAGATGATCAGTACAAGACAACCTTTACTACCCCATGGGGTACTTTTTGTTATGTGGTCATGCCCTTTGGATTGAAGAATGTAGGAGCTACTTAGCAACGGGTGATGACCCTGATATTTCATGACTTCATTCACAAGATTCTAGAGGATTACGTCGATGACATTTTGGAAAAATCTGTAACCCGCCAAGATCATCCCAAAAACCTTCGTCTGATTTTCAAAAGACTTTGAATCTACAAGATGAGATTAAATCCCCTTAAGTTTGTCTTTGGTGTTGATGCCAACAAGCGTCTGGGGTTCATAGTCTCTCATCGTGGGATCGAAGTCAACACTAAAAAGATCGACGCTATCGTTAACATGCCTCCACTGAGGAATATTACCGAGTTGCAAAGTTTACAAGGAAATATTCAGGCAATTCGTAGATTCATATCTCAATTGTCCAATCGTACCCTTCCTTTCACTCGTTTGTTAAAGAAGGATGTTTGCTTCACATGGGATGAGGGATGTCAAAAGGCCTTTGAGTCGATCAAAGCCTACTTAGCCAACCCTCTTGTATTAATGTTGGTTATGCAAGATAGACCCTTTCTGCTCTACCTAGTTGTGTCACCATATGCTTTAGCGGCTCTTTTGGCTCAATATGATGACTCTGGGAGAGAAAGAGCGATCTACTACATTAGCCGCATCTTGGTTGATTACAAAACCCATTATTCCTCCATGGAAAGGAAATGCCTTGCTCTTATCTTTGCTACACAAAAACTGAGGCATTACCTCCTCCATGCTGAAACACACGTCATAGTAAAAACAAATCTTTTAAGGCATTTATTCTCCATCACCAACCTAGTAAGAAGGTTGGTGAAATGGGTTATGTTGCTTTCTGAGTTTGACATAAAGTTTGTTACTCAAAAATTGATAAAGGGACAAGCGGTTGCAGATCAGTTAGACTCTCCCTCATCTTGCTCCTTTCCTAGCTTAGATATGTTTTCAGATGAAAACATTTTCTTGATCAATGAGGATCCCGAATGGAAAATGTACTTCGATGGGTCTAGGTGTTGAACTGGTTCTAGAGTGGGAGTGATCCTAATATCCCCTGAAGGCAAACCAGCCCCCTTGTCCTTTTGATTAAACTTTCCTTGTACTAATAACATCACCAAGTACAAATCCCTTATAGTTGGCTTACATACTGCAATAGCACTAAAATTTAGACACCTTCGTATCCTAGGTGACTCTAAACTTATAGTGAATCAAATAATGGGAACCTATCAGGCTAAGCAAAATAAGTTGTCCCGATATCAGGACCTTGCCTTGTCCTTACTCAAACAATTCTCCTCCACAATAGATAATGTTCCTAGGAGAGAAAAAAGACATGCTAACACCATGGCAAGTGTTGCTTCCTTGGTACCTTTTGAAGAAGACACAAAAGAGTGCCACTTTGTGGTCCAAATCCTACGAACCCCTGTGGTTCCCAAAGAACCTGAAGTAGAACTCCCCATTTTTTCCCATGTGGACTCTGAAGAATGGTTTGTTAATGTCTATAACTAATTAAAAACTGGGAGCTTCTTCAATGATGCAACAAAAAATGACCGCACTCGCATGAAGAAGCTTTCAGTTTGCTATGTCATCTTATTAGACATCCTTTATAGAAAATCCTATAATGGTTTTCTCCTTAGATGTCTTACCAAAATGGAGATACCCCTCACCCTTAAGGAAGCCCATGCGAGCTCTAGG
>VDFB02122471.1:9003-22709 GCA_007258455.2 Sequoia sempervirens | reverse complement strand
ATATTTATATATATATATATATTTTGAGTTAAGGTCTATATTATTGCAAAATTGATTGGCATGATGAATTGATTTTACCATGAAAAAGTGATATGAATCAACAATACAGTGTATTCTATGCACAATCCATGAAGACATCTTTTTTAATATTTTTTTGTAATTACCTCCATTTGTCCTCTTTAGTTTCCTTGTCATCATCATTTTATCTCTGCTTGGCCAATATCTCTATCTCATCTTTTTCTTTCTTGTTCTTCTTATCCTTCTTTCTAGTTTTCATGTCAAGCTTAACCTTAGCCTCTGACATCATTTTCTTACAAGTGATTTTTAACAATATCCCTAATAAAGCTTCATTTTGGTTGGACTAGTACTCTTCATTTTGAACTTATTTAGTTGTGTAATCAAAAGATGAATTCTTGTCCATATTTATGAATATTGGCTTATCAAGATTTATTTAAGCACCATTTGTAGATTCAATATTATCTTTGGCAAGGCACACAAGCTATATAAGTACAACTCCTTTTGAGAAAAAGTGTGTCAAGCCACATGGATTTAGGCTAGGAATCACTTCCTTTATTACCAACTCATGTATACATTTAGTTTTACTTTGTTTAAGATAGTTATCACCTCTTGTTATAATGTGAGAATAACCATTCTACTTAAATATATCAAATGATAATTTGTAATTTTACAGCTCATTTACATCATAAAAAAAAAGTTACGTAATTTTTAAAACCCAATTTTATTTTAATTATTAAATTATTTGATGTTTAAAATTATTCCTATTTATAAGATATAAATTCTTTTAAACTCACAAAAGTATTAGATTTTCTTCCTATTTATAAATTATTTTAATTATTAAATTATTTGATGTTTAAAATTATTCCTATTTATAAGATATAAATTCTTTTAAAGTCACAAAAGTATTAGATTCATGCAAATGTGGGATGACAAACAAAGCTTTTTAAGATTTTAAACTTGAGTCCATCAAGATTGGTGTAATTTCTTGACAACAACGATAAAGTAAGGGAGGGAGAAGGTAGGACAAATTAGGATTAGAAAATCCTACCCATCATAACAAACAACTAAAACTTAGATTACAGATACTCATAACAAATAAAAGCTTTAAATAAATATAAACTTCACTTACCTTCTAAGACATCTTAACACTAATTACTACACCTAATTTTAATATAAAAATGTTATATTTTCTTTAAGTTTCCAAAATGAAAAAATACCTTAATGATAAATGTGATTCTCCAATCATTAATTTATTAATTATTTGATTATAATACATTATCAAAAAACTTAAAGTTAAGATGGAGACTTCTAAATACTTAGCATATTGTACAATACCTTGAAAGTGTCAATGAATCTAAATTATTAAAAAATAAAAAATAAAAATTATAATATTAGAAAAGAAAATAATGAAGACGTTGATAATGTGATTAGAAAAGGTCGGCCGGTTTTGTTTTCTTGAAGTCAAGGGACCATTTTAAATTAAAAGATGAAGCCAAATCACGAAGGAATTTTCTAATAATAATGTACATTTGACATTAACTAGCACAAGGAAATTCATAATGCAATTTACATACGCATTTTATGTAGGGAATACACTTACGCTTTGGTTATTTGATTATTATTTTCAACCTTATCTGGAAACGTTACAACTCATTTTTTTACAAGTAGTTTTCAGTAAATCTCTCTGACGTTCACTCATGTTTAATATTAAATTGAAATTGAAAATTGCAACAGAAAAATGGATTATTGTTTGTAATAGATAAGGTGATTAGTTTTTCTATTAAAATGATTTTTTTTTTTTGATTTTGTCTAAATTTTTTTATAATTTTAAAAATATTTACAAAATTTCTATATATTATCACTACATTTATCAAGTCAATTTAAAAAAAAAAATGTTTTATTTATAATATCTTTTTGTTATTTTTATAAAGTATGTTCAATTCCATTGCTTAAATTTTAATATGTGCAATGGAATGATAAAAAAATACTAATTCTTGTTCAAATAATATCTCTTTTACTTTATCTAAATTTAAATCACTTCTTAACCTTTTTTTCAACTATGAACACCACTTATTGAAATGAAGGCTAAACTAACCTTAGATCTTTTGTAAATAAATTATTTAAGTATTTTAAGGAAGTGCATGTATAGTTGAATCAATTTAATATCTTACAATCAAAAAATACCTTTCATTCTTCTTAATTGAAAGATTAGAATTTGAATGTGGGCATTCCTTTAAACTAGTATAAGCTTGATCTTGATTATAATTTTCTTTCTTCATAGTAGGTTCAATATAAAACCATGAACCTACTCTAAAATATTTAGTCAATGGACTAGTCATTTCTTTAAATTTAAAAGGTTATTATACAGATAAAGAAAGTATACTTTAGGTGGTTTTCCTTTAATAGGGTATTCCAATAGAAGACAAAGGTTCTATCAAATATAAACTTCTAATAACCACCCTTTGTTGCAACATTTTTTTTAAAAATGGTTTCATAATTACATCTCAAGTACTAGCTTAATCAATGAAGAAAAATCCTTTAATTTTATAAGTGCTAGTTTAATAACCTTATCAAACCATAGTAATCACAACAATTTATGCCATATTTTATAATTTTTTATTAAATAGGATAATTTTATATTTCATAGGAAATATCTACACCTAGACCTATTCCTAGAGGCTTCAATAGAAATGGATATACATACATATCCCTTTCTTTGAATCAAAGGCTTCATAACTTGCATACAAAAAATAGAAACACTTCATCTACACAACTTAGATGAGGTCCTTGACCTCTCTTTTAGATTGCAGCCGTTAATTTTTATTATACTTTCAATTCAGTCCATATACTTTGGAACAATTCACCTATACATGTATGTACATTACAACTATAAAATAGGAAAATTTTAGAAATCACCTAATACCTTGATTTCTTTGAGAATGCTACCACAAAACCTTAACCACTTAAATTTTCCCCTAAATAAAATAAAAATAATTTTGATTTTTGATGTACCTATAGTATAATTATAGGGAACATATGGGGTTAGATAAGGGTCCCATAAGGCACATTTATCAAACTTACCCACATCCAATCTACTATGTACCTTATTACATAAGCAACTAGTTGAAATAACTCAGCAAATCGCTAACAACTTTTAAGAAAGAATAAAAAAACCACCATCATTGCATTCTTTTTAACATTCAATAAATTAGCCAAGGAGGGATGATTATTAAAACATTGGATGCATCCTATCATATTTGGATTAGTTTCCAAGTAAAACCTTTTATTTATTCAACCATTGAAAACTAGATATATAGATTATTGTTGAGTGTTTCTAGATAAGATTGTGTTTGTCTTTTTTTACATCGATATTTCTTGGAGTGTGATCCAAAACATTGATGCAAAAAATACAAATAAAATCTAATCCAAAAAAACTCAGCAATATTCTTCATTGATTATGGAAATCTATTATCACTAATAGATATATAGATTTTAGAATTATGCTAAGTTTACTAACTTTCATTTCTTTATAGCACAAAAATGGTTTACATTACCATATATACACTTTTATTTTGATTCATGTAGTGGTAGTGCGAGTTCAATTGTGTGAAAATATGGTAGGATTCTATTGGTAAAGGTCAAATGATCTAGCATATATGAGCAATTATGAGCTACTTTACACAAGGAATCATGAGAGTTTATTGGTATAATAATATTTTTCTTGTGCACATAGGGTGGGTGATGTAACTATATTTCATTGAAGGTGACCTATGCCTATTTTTAATTTTATCATTACTAGGTACTCTTTTCCTATGAAACAACTTGCATCTAGATTTATAAAATTCAAAAGCCATCGTGGTTAGTCATCTATTATCTCACTATAGGCTATAAACAAGTTGCATCATTAATTTAGTTAATGGGATACTTTGTATATTGGAATTCTTATAGGCTTCTCATTGGTCTAGAAATGGTAATACAAATGGCACATGTGTATGGTTTTTACCTATGTGGACCAATTCACATCTAATGGTGTGGTAGAAAAAGGTGAGGCAATATAGGTCCTTTTTATCCTTAAACTCTTTCTTTATAGTGTGAGCATAAGGATTTTGTGTGTACAAATGGTTACATAAGAAAATAACTCTTATTGATCTAAGTAATAAATAAATATTTTCATTAGGGTTTGTCATGTGCACTAGAAAATGGAGGTGTTCCACATAGATTCAAGGTGTTACAATAGTAGCAAGATCAATTATATGTTTCCTAGGCTACTAATTGAATGCTAATAAAGATGATGCGTCCCATTCCTATTGGAATAGTTAAATCACTAAAAGCTAAGATCTCTAGTCTTGTATTTCTCATTTATGTATGGTTATAAAGGGTTTTTATTGGTTGGGTACTAATATAAAAAATAATCCAAAGTTTTCCATGAGCGTGGAATCAAATAAAACATTTGTACATGTTCCTTGGTAGAAAATTAGTATTAAGCCTTATACACAAGGAAAAGCTCAACAAAATTATCAAGGAACATAATAATAGTAGGAGGGACAATGCATTTGAATATGGTTGGAAATGATCAAATGGTACAACATGATTATGTGTGACTTTTCTCATAGAATTAAACCCTCTCATCATCAACCTATAAGTGCATAATATATGATATTGATTTTTCATCCTACTTTAAAAGGTTTAACCTACTTTTTATGCTTGCAAGATTCACCATTTTTCAAGGATGTGAGACTAGTCTTTTTATATATAATTTTTCTAGCTATTAGACTATACAATAAACATAGTATTTATTTATACTATAAAGACAATTTAAAATTTTCATTTCAAGCTATATGAAATAATCAATAAAACTTGTAGAGGGTGATATTTATTTAAATGTAATAAAGGATCTAGTGTACAAATACATTTATTGTTACAATAAACTAGTTAATGAGAAAATAATGTGAGTCATTAGAGATGAGTACAAGAAGTGGTTCATGAGTTATATATGGATTTGTGAGGTGAGAAAGGATCAAGAAATATATACAAAATTTATTCAAATATAATAAGTGTTTGTCAAATTATTATATATAAATAATTTATTATGTGTATATATTATCTAAGATAGTCTAGGTGTAGTTTATTATGTGTATATATCTATTATAGATCTTTGAGAAAAAAATGATTATATATCCTCTCATTAACTTGGGAATCTCCTTGAGGTTCCATTGTATTTTAGAAGATGCATTTCATCTCTAGTACTACATTTGATAATATTACTATTATATATGGTTTATTGGTCTTGGAAAGCATTAAAAATTTCCTTTAGAACCTTGTTAAAGAACTTTTCTCTATAATGCATGGAATGGATATGTTAATTGAAGGATTATTCGAGTATGAAAAATTAGGAGATCACTTGGTAAATATACAACTAGGATTATATGTTTTTGAGAGAAATATTGTTCTTTGTTTGTTCTTGCTTTATTTAATGTGTATGGGAAAAAAATTGACACATGTACTTGTTTCCAATTTTTAATATTTAACTCTATCATTGAATGTAATCAAGGTACTAGTGTGTACTAATCAATTCATCCACTATAATAAAATTAAATTCAATGAAAAATATTTTTTAAATTTGGCTAAGTCTCAAGTTGTATAATTGGTTGTGTATAGCCAATTATTCCTAGGTATTAAAAATATCATATCAGAGCTAGATTTATAAAAAAAATTAAAGGGTTATGAATTGTCATTTACACAAAATCATGCATAAACTATATTCTGAGGTTGTGAGAAAAATAGGTATGATAATTTTTTGATAATTTTGTTCTATATATGATCTATATTATCTTGTAAAAGAGGTTTTATAGGTACTAACATTAGTAATCTAGTATACGAAAGGTTTAATGATACATATTTAAAACCTTATTGTACACAAGTTTTAATTTATGTAAGGGCCTAAATTATGTTGATGTTTCTCTTGAATTATCTATTATCTATTTTCAAGGAAAATTCTATTATGAATGTGTAACTATCCACTATTTAACTATGACTTTATTTGATTAATTTTAGATTGATATTTATCCTGGGGCTTAGGTTTTGATTCAGTAATCTAATATTATGATATTTTTAGTTTTGATCACCAATAGGGAAGTCATATAATGATTTATGATGGATGGAGAAGGGAGTTGGTGTTCAGTTGGCTTAAGAAATAAGCTCTTATAACCATTTGAATATTATATAAAGTCTATAAGGTTCTTGTGAACCTTTGGAATAAAGTGGAGGCATATTTTACTAGTTGAATTATATTAAAAATATATTAAAGTAATTTAATTGGTAATCTCCATATACTAGCACTAAACTAATTAATGTGATAATTGTAACATAACCCTTAGATTTTCCACCCATTTGATTTCTCTCTAGCTAAATATCTATGTCATGTATTTTAAAAACATTCTATGTGTACTTTGTGTTATTACTTAATTATTTTTTTAATTCATTTATTAAATTTTGTTGCAAATAAATACATGTTTAATCTATAGCATTACTAAGAGTGCTAAATGATTAGTTAGCTTAAGAATCCATTTTTGTCATAACTCTAATGTTTTTAACTTAGGTATTTATGGATCACACCAAGTGCGAAGGGAATCCCAAAATGGTTTCTCATGCCATTCAAATAAGATAATTCTTTTCTTTCCAATAGTCATCTTTTGTTTCTTCATTTATATCCCTTATCCATTCAAGATTTTCCTCTTTAGATTGCTTATTATTTTCAATGTATATGGGCTTTTACTTAATCTAGCATTTCCAAATAATGTATTTTAATCTATTTACACTAAGAAAGAACCAATTTTACTAGTATGAAGATGGTGATGGGTAGATTTATGGAAGGTGGTGTTGCTATAATATTTTTTACCTAGGATCATACACTTGTTGAGGATGGAAAATGGAAGCTCATAGAGATGTAAGTGCCTACCTAAAGAGGCATGCAAATGAAGATTAATTAATTTTTTCAATGATGCTAGTGGTCACGCAAGGAAATCATAATATTGCTATTTTCATAAGAGAAATTGATACTTGTGCCTGAAAGGAAAATTCATGTTATCAATAAAATAAATGTGCCACCTATCAAAGGATTTTGACACTATTCAAGGAGAGGAAATGTCATCTTTAAGGAAAACTAGCTAAAGTGATCACATCTTCCACTTCATCTTTTTCACCTTCACATTTTTGCATCCACCAATCACACACTGCATGCAACAATTCATCCTTGCTAGGTAAATGCAAGTTGCTCAATCACATTCCCTTTACCATTTGGCCAAACCTTTAATGCTATAATAAGTTTAAGCGAGCCTTAGGTCCCTTTTACAACATTACTACAAGCAATAATTTTTTAGTTTCTATATGTGTTATTCTTTGTAACTAGAAATGTGTGTTTGGAGTGAAGCCTATCAATCTCAATACTAATGCAGGTAACTTCTATATTAATCTAAACACTTGGAGCATATGTAACTAGTGGACATCCATCCCTAGAAAGATTATTGTAAGCTATTGTTGATGACTTATACTGTTGTTGTGGGTATGAATTAGTTTTCTAGAAATATCTTATAGCTTGACATTACTGGTCTACTTAGAATTGATCCACTACAATGATTTGTTCATTTGAGACAAATCTCTATTCTTAAATATTATTAAGTTCAATTATCAAAAATAAATTTTGATCAATAAAAATATGACAATTATTTATCATTTTTATTATAAGTAAAATATAAAATAACTATTTACTATTTGACCATTAAAAATTATATTTAAATAAAATAAAAATTACCAAACCAAAAAAAGTCCAAAACATAATAGAATGGTCATCAAATTTTGACTCTATGTACAAAGGATGCAACATTATTTAAAAATATCAATAAGCATTAAATAAGTGAACTTATAATCTACTTGAAGATTACCCTTGCCTCTAGGCGTATCAAATCCATAACAATCAGCGGTTAGTCAATTTTCTAGTATGATGCGAACTGGACAGATTTGGAGATAATTGTGGTTGTAATTCGAATACCTTTGTCGGCGTCTAATAATGCTATCACTTCTTATAAAGATTAGAAGTCTCTTCTAACACGTGCTAAGAAAATTGATGTTCAGATATCAGTGAATTTGTATGGTGAGGAGTTGGAATACATCCAAAGATTTTTCCAATTGGAAAGGTCCTTTACCTGCTCTCATTTGGCAGATCAGTCAATTAAGATAACTAGTATTACCAGTTTGGCAGATCAGTCAATTACGACAACTAGTATTACCAGTCATAGAAAATAAGGTTCCAATTATTGACAATGAACGGTGATTTAATGTTAAATGCGATGCATTTGATTTGTCCTTTCATTATTATCGTTCTTTCCGGTGTAAACGCAATAAACATAACATTTATCCAACCGTGATTTTCAATTTTGTTTTGCGAATGTTGAGTGTCACACTAAATCCATTATTTCGTAACAGTAGATGTTAATGCGGGTTGGGAGAAATCCATTGTTAATCTCTCCATTAAAGAGCTAAAGCGTTCATATTAAACGGTTGAAACGGAATTTTCTTATTTTATAATTACATGGCATAGACAATTCTAAGATGTCGCCGCTCGCACAATAATTTCATTTGTCTTTTTATATGTAAGATAGCGCTATTTGTCTAGCTTTCGACTCTTCAACAATAGTATCTAGTTTGTTAAACTCTTTGTTGAAATTAAATTTTGATGTGCTGTGATGTAAAAACTGTTCCGCGCAATCATCGTGGTATAAGTTAATAATTTGCTATAGGTTGTTGGCAGTATGTAAATTAATTATGTGTGTCGGCACAGACCAAACACCTTCTAGAGATGTCTGACACCTTCTAGAGCCATTTCTTGCCGACCAAGCGCCGTCTTGAGCCGCCCCTGTCTCACTTGTCCTCATTAAATACTGCAGCAAACAATAATCTACAGTGAAGGAAGAATTTAATATGTATTTGCCTATAAATTGGAATTAATGAAAAAACTCTGCAGAGCTCAGATTTTGAATGACTGAGTTTCTTAGTACAATTGTTCTGAGTACTGTGGTTTATCTGTTTTGTGTGTCTCCTTCTCTAACAAAGTGGTATCAAAGATTGATGGTAAAGATCCCGAAGGCCTTGATTTTAAAAGAAACACAAAACAAGAGAAGAACTAAATTTGCAGAAACAAAATAATGAAATCAGAACAATCTCACACACATAGAAAGAATACACCATATTTATAGTGGTTTACCATAAATTGGCTACATCCACTTTTAGGGGATTCTCAATATATTTCATATAATCTTTTGTACAACATTTTTGACCACTATATATCCCGAATTACATCTTCATACAGTTCAAAGATTCATTTACATCTTCTTCTAGAAGATTCCCTAAATGCAAGACATGCACAGGAGAAGGAGGTTGCGGTCACAGGAAGATTCTTATGTCTACCAAACAGAGGCAGTGGTTATAAAGACCAACCATTACTGACTTGGCTTCACCCATGTACCCAACAATCTCCCACTTGAAGACAAGTCATACCAGAAAGAAAAATGCTTAGAGATATCCCCTATGGCAGGCCTATTGTCAAATCGAAACAAGATCGAGAGAAGCTCTACATAACTCGAACTTTTGTTGAGCTACCACTTTTGTCAATGCATCTACCGGATTCAATTTAGTGTTAATATTCTCTAGCTGCATCTTGCCTTCATCAAGAACATGGCGAATGAAGTGATACCTTAGCTCTATATGCTTGGTGCGACTATGAAATGCTGAATTGTTTGCCAAATGAATGACACTATTACTATCACAAAACAAAGGAAAAACTGATTGCTTACGCCATAGTTTGCCCAACACTCATTGTAACCATATCATTTCCTTGGCTCCTTTAGTGAGAGCAATGTATTCAGCCTCGGTTGAAGAGAGAGCAACCGCTTGTTGCAAGTGAGATACCCAGCTAATTGCTACCTCAACATAAGTAAAAACATAAACATTAGTAGACCTCCTCTATCCAAATCTCCAACCATATCTGAGTCAACATAACCACGAAGTTGAGGGTTCTTACCTCCAAAGCATAGGAAGTTCCTTTCAAATAACAAAGAATCCACAGAACAACATGCCGATGTGTCTTACCCAAATTACCCATAAATTTGCTCACAACTCCCACTACATGAGCAATATCCGGTCTAGTACAAATCATAGCGTACATGAGGCTGCCAACCACAAAAGAATATGGAATGTTTTTCATGGATTCTTGCTCCTCTATATTTTTCAGACACATGGCTAATGATAGACATAAGTGATCAGCCAAGGGTGTGCTGACAGGATTGGCATTTGACATATTAAACTTGTCCAAAACTTATAAATGTATTTCTCTTGAAACAATTTGAGTTCTCTTTTATTTCTATCCCTAATTATATTCATGCCAAGAATCTTCTTCGTTGCCCCTAAATCTTTCATGGAAAAAGGAAGAGCTAAATGTTGCTTCAGCTCACTAACAATTTGCATACGAGTGCCAACAACCAACATATCATCAACATAGAGTAAAAAAATAACAAACTCACCATTTGTAAAGCCTTTTATAGTAGACACTACCATATTTGATTCACATCTAATAAAATGTTACCAGCCATGAAGCTATCAAATTTTAAGTACCACTGCCTTGGGGCTTGCTTAAGCCCATACAAACTGTGCTTCAATCTACAACACAAATGCTCTTGACCCTATTTCACAAAACCTTTAGGTTGATCCATGTGCAATTCCTCCTCAATATCACCATGAAGAAACACTACTTTGATATCGAGTTGCTCAAGTTCTAAATCATAAACAGCTGCCATGCCTAGAATAACACGAATTGTGTGCATTTTTACAACTAGTGAAAAAATTTCATTAAAATCGATACCTTTTTGCTGATCAAAACCCTTTACCACTAATTTAGCCCTGTACCTTTTACTCCCTCTATCTTCGTCTTTCAAACAATAAACCCATTTGTTCTTTGACAGAGGCTTTTGATTGGGAAGAAGAGGAACCAAATCCCAAGTATTATTTACTCTCAAAGACTCCATCTCTTCTATCATTGCTTCCATCCACTTCATAGAATTTGTAGCTTTACAAGCCTGTTTAAACATAGTGGGCTCAGATTGATCGAAGAGCAATAATTCATAGTCATCATATTTCGAAGGATGCCTCTTTTCATGAGTAGATCTCTTCGGGTGAGGACCCATCTCAGGCTGCAAATCATCCTGTTTCTCTACATTTTCTTCATTATTTTGTAAATTACCTTCAATACCCTATTTTTCTACACTCCCCTACACACTGCTTCCAAAATTCTTCCTTTGCATAACATGAACAGGAAGTTGTGTTCCAAGATGTGAGGTGTGCGCATCATTTTGAAAAGGTTGTGTATCAATGTGCAAAGACAGCGAATGAAGGATGGAAGGCTGCGATGGCATTTGGGGAGGCTGCTTACTGCCTTGTATAGGCTATGCATTACCTATTAAAGGTTGTGAATGACTTGTTAAAGGCAACGAGTCAAGTAAAAATGGTTGTGTAGGATTTAGTGGAGACCACGATGATCTGTCAAACAAGTGAGTTTGACCAAGAGAAGGTTGCGCAACATTTAAAGGAGGCTGTGAACTATCTAATGGAGGCA
Source organism: Sequoia sempervirens (assembly GCA_007258455.2). NCBI lineage: Eukaryota > Viridiplantae > Streptophyta > Pinopsida > Cupressales > Cupressaceae > Sequoia > Sequoia sempervirens. The sequence continues at coordinate 11,029 of VDFB02122471.1, read as the reverse complement.
ACGAAGACTCAAGAGCAGGATGCGAGTAACCTATAGGAGGCTGTGATGGGAATATTAAAGGTTGTGATGCACTATTAGAGGGTTGTGTATCAAGAATTGAGGGTTGCACTCTAAGACTCAAAGGCTGTGAACTAACAGAAGATGACTACAAACTCACATGGGAAGGGTGCATTACATTTACCATCTAGGCAAAGTGGAAATATTTAAAGGCAACGATGAAGTATTTAGAGACAAGGTAGAAATAATGAGTGGTTGGGAAAAAGAAACAGAAGTTTTCCTTGGAGTGTCATTATGAATCAAATCAACATCAATACATTCTTTTGGAGAGAAGCTCTATTTTTGCAAACTTGGGAAGACTTTTTCATTGAAGACAATGTCCTGACTGCAAACAATTTTCTTTGCAATAAGATCCCACACCCTGAAACCAAACTGATCCTCACCATAGCCGAGAAAAATGCATCTCTTAGGTTTGAAATCTAACTTCGTCCTCTGTTCCTTTGGAATATGCACAAATGATTCACAACCAAAGACACACAAATGATTGTACAAAATCCTTTTTCCAGTCCATCTCTCCTCCAGAATATCAAAGTCAAATCGAGATGAGGGAGCTCAATTGATCAAATAAACTGCAGTGTTACATGCCTCTGCCCAAAAATCTTTTCCTAAACCAACATTGGAGAGCATGCACCGAGCTCTCTCTAAAATAGTTTGATTCAGCCTCTCAGCTGCACCATTCTCCTGAAGTGTGAATGGTACCACTTTGATTCTTCGAATTCCATTATCTGCACAAAACGTTTCAAACTTTGAAGAGAAAAACTTGCCCCCATTGTCAGTTTTAAGACATTTAATTTTAGTTCCATTTTGATTTTCAACAAGAGCTTTGAAAGCTTTAAATTTTGAAAAACTTCTTATTTTTTTACGTGTGTAGTCATCAAGAAAAGTCAGAAAATAATTTGCACCTCCAAATGATGTTACCTCTACTAGACCAAAGATGTCGAAATGCACAAGTTCCAATGGAGTGGCTTTAGTATCATGGCTCGTCTTCAAAAAAATGCTCTGGCTCTATTTTCCATAAAGGAAATATTCACACAAATCCAAATTAATGGATTTTAGGCCTAGAAGTTGCCCTCGTTGCAGCATAACTTCTAATCCTTTCTTGCTCATATGCCCAAGCCTTTTGTGCCAAATTTCAGAACTGTTGTCCACAACTTTCAAAGCTGCTCCCACTTCATCGTTGCACTCTAAAACATACAAAATTCTCAATTTCTTTCCCTTTGCAAGCACCAACACACCTTTGGTCACTTTCCAAAAATCTAAACCAAGTTAACATTGAATCCTTGAGCATACAACTGGCCTACAAAAATCAAATTCCTTTGGAGTGTAGGGACATGCCTTACGTCCTTCAATAACCATTTATTACCATTTCTTAAAGACAATAAGACATCACCTTTACCTACAATGTCACATTCCTTGTTATCTCCAAGAAAAACTTTGCCAAACATACCTTCCTGGTAATTGATGAAAGCACTACGGCACGGAGTGGCATGAAATGAAGCATCGGAGTCAAGTACCCATGAGTCTATAGTCATTGCACCTGCTGATAGAACCAAAACACCACCATTAGCAACATTAACTCCATTATTACTTACTTTGTGTTGAACCTTTTTATAGTTCCAACAATTTTTCTTTGTATTTCCCGGTTTCCCACAAAACCAACAAGCACCATTGCGTCCTCTAGACTTTGATCGTTTTGCTGATTTTGATCTTCTGCGATCTTTATTTCTTCCTCTATCTTGACTTCTCCCTCTATTGTCGGTGCTTACAACGGTTAAGGCATCACCAGAAGAAGGCTCTTGATGTTTCCTTCTCATATCTTCGCTGAGAAGAGTAGCTGCAACATCATCAAATTTTAACTTACTTTTGGCAGCCACCGAAGTGCTCACTGCCATCACCACACCTTCTCAGCTATTTGGTAAAGAACACAATAATAAAATAGCCTTGATCTCATCATCTAAGTTAATACCCA
>VDFB02122467.1:0-44399 GCA_007258455.2 Sequoia sempervirens | reverse complement strand
GTGGTGACCTGCCATCTCAAACAGCTCCTGTTCAACAACATTTTTCCCTCTGGGTTCTGACCCCACTATGGCTGTTTGAATGTGAAGATGGAAATCGCTAAGTAATGAACCTTAAGCGGGCCATCCCCCGTGGGTTGCCGGCACCAAAACTCCATCCTGGCTTCGCCCTTCTCAATGGAGAATGATCATTGTCCGCCTGCTACCCAAGACCCAAACTCCCCATTTCTGTTAAACCACCTAGCGATAAATGAATGAAACCAAGGCCTCCTAGTAGACCCGATGTCGTGGGTCTCTCCCACCTTACCGTTGTCTAACTTTCACCGTTTCAAATGACAGTGACCTAATGACCACCTGCTCCTTCTGACCTAAAAATCCCAAACATTAAATGAGTTATGTTGCCACCCTCCAAAGCTTTGGGTCCCGCATGGTGGAACGCTGCCCACAGACCGCCGCTTTTCCAGTGTTGTTTCAACAGTAGACCCTTAAACAACCAAGCTACTCCTCAATTCTGCTTACCTAAAAGATGATCTTAGCGCCCTTGAAACTTCAAAATGACTTTGACCCACTTGCCAAAATGGAGTGGCCTCCTCAATGGACCCCATACATTGACCAAATCTTAAGGTGGGTTGGGACAACCAAGCCATTGTGCCTTGATTGCCATCCCTCTTGCAGCTTCTCCAAAATGACCATCAGCCCAGGGAAGTCCTCACCCTAGGGCCCGAACTATTGAAACTCCTTCCTGTGAAAGGATAATGTCAATCTGGAAGATATGTTAGGATTCTCAAATGATGGATTTTCTAATCTGACATTATTTTGTAGGGTTTTGGCTAACTTTCTCGTGTTTTCATGCTTGAATGTGCTTACCTCTCTCTTGCCCATAGGATATATGGAATCAAGTGCAGGACCCTCAGAGGTAGCCGTAGAGAAAGAAAAAGGAATGAAAATAGCCAAAGCACCCTGTGGAAAAGAAGACAAAGACCAGATGAAGTACAAGTTCCAAGGGGAACCTCTAAACTCTAAGGTCACCACACATTGGAAGGAAGTCTGAGACATGAACATCGTGCATGTAGACATTGATGAATTTAAACAAAAGGTTTGGATTAAACCCACATTGAAAAATGCAAGAAAAATCAGAGGTAGTGGGTTGGCCAAGGCTGTCGGTTTTCCACCTGCTCTTATTTCCCTTGAACTCGTAATGGCCTGCAAAGAGGTATACCAAGAAGAAACTAGAACCATTGTGGACAGAGACGGGAATGTATTAGATAACTTATTTTCCAAGTCAATAGGGAAGGCTTTTCATATCCCTACCTTTGGAGAAATGGAAGAAGCATCCATAGAATATGGGAAGAAAATGTGGGATGAGGACCCCCTCAAATGCAAAAAGGTCATCAATCAATATTGGCTAAAAGAAAAGAGGGGCAGTGCTGCAAAGGTACCCAAGGAACTCTTCCAGAGCGATTTTTATAAGGATTACCATGACTTGGTAACCCTACTAAGTAGATTAATGGGCCTTCTGAATGCGGCCTACTTCCAGGAATGGATGTTGTATTTAGTAGAAGAGATCATCCATGGTAAAACCAAGTTCTATTGGGCAGGGATGATTAGCAACTGCTTGCATGAGCAATTTGTGGCTGTCAAGAAGACCTCGTGCTTCTACATGAATTCATACCTTGTCTATTTATTAGCTAACAAGATACAATATAGAGGCTTGTTCAGAGCTCCTAATGAGGAACCAGGTAGAGAATTGAAGGTTTACGATAGATACCCTCAGCTACAGTACAAGAATTTCAAGAGGAATTATTGCAGAGTTAATGACTCCTTCATAGGCCACATTATCAGATTACTTGGGGGCGACTTCGAGAGAAGGGTCTCCCACAGTGTTAATGCCTTCCTCCACCAATTTTCCTTCTTATTTATACAATTTACAAAGTTTACCTACATCTGAGCTGAAGGTTTCTCGGAGAAACCATACAAGCTACCCCAGTACCCGAATGAAAGGATAATATTGCTAGAACTCTTTCAACAGCTACGACATGCACATGCCCTCCTAAGCAACAAACATAAGGAAGAGATTCATTATCCCCTATCCTTCGGACAATGGCTATATGAACTCCACACATCTTAATGTGTAGACAATTCAGATAAAGAACTCATGGAGTATCACCTAAAATTCCACATTGCTCAGTCGCAAATGGACCCCTATGGAAAACTCAAAAAGATGGTCACAGCTGAATACACTCATGGGAATAATGTTGAGGATTTTTGGGCTAATTGCAAGGATGGAAATGAAGTGCTAATGAGGCACTATATGCGCATGATTGTGTAATTCGTCAAGAAGGTCAACCTGTTCCTTGTTCCAAACCAATTAGTGGAGGATGAGAATACGGTAATTAATCCTCGGTACAATGCAGTTGCTAATCTCTTGCCATTGTTGATTGATTAGGATGAGCAAGAGGTTGATGACATTGATATCCTAACAAAGCCCATTGAAGCTAGGAATAAGCAATGGATTGATGGGTAGATTGTCCAATTGAAGCAACAAGGAGTCATTTTGACCTATGAGGAGCTTGAGGATGAGTTGAAAAGTGAAACTAACAATGGGACAACTACTAGATAAACCTAAAAATCTCCTCTAGCCACTAGGTCAAGGAAGATAAATGAAGTGGTTGAAAGTTAGGCCAAGCCTAAAGTGTATGCAAGAAAAGGAGAGGAGGGTGAGTCCTCCAAGAGATTGAAGACATCAGGCATGCCCACCATCTAGGAGGACCCTCTCCATGAGGGAGAATAATTAGAGGCCGAGTGGCCAAAGTCTCCACTTGCTGCCTCCATTCTTGCAACCACTACTGCTATTGATGTTGCTACTATTGTTGCCCCTCTTCCTACCTCTCAGGAAATGGTTGCTACTTCCTCGCCTATAGTGGATATCTCAATCCACCTTGCCTCCACCCTACCCATGGCCCATGTTATGGTAATATACTCTTCTTCTACCACCAACTCTCTACTATCCTCTTCCTTTATGTCTCCGACAACATCTCATCCACTAGCAACAACAACGATGACAATGCCCGTTGTCTTGCTCCTGAAGGCTTTTTGCTACCACATGCAAAAAATTCCTGCAGAACTATCTGGGGTGCTAATGAACCCAACCATACAAGCTACCTTGGCACAAATTGTTGCCAGTCTTCCTATCCGTACTCCTCCAACTGAACTGCCAGAGATGAAAGCCACCATGGAAATATTAGAATAGTAGGAGAGACAAGAAAGGGAAGCCACAAAATATATGGAAGAAGAAGCAAATGATTACCATGAGCACCCTGAGTATTAGCATTTAATAATTGATAAGGTGGTGCACGAGGGAGAAGAAACACAATCATCCAGGGAAGACACCGAGGAGCTGGGTGCCAAGTACATTGTGGAAGAATTTGATCCAAACCTCGAGGAGGATTTGGCTCAAAAAATCAAAGATGTTGGAGAGGAAGTAGAGAAGAAACCTTCTGATGAGGAAAGGAATGCTAAAGAGGAAATGGAGGAAGAAACTGAACCTCCGATTGGGGAACATGACAAAAGCCCCAACATGATGAAGAAATGCCTCTTTCAGAAGAGCAAGAAGAGGAAAAGAAAGAAGAAGATAAACCTGAAGAAGAGTTTGAAGCCCAAAAGAGCCCAAAAATGAAACATCTTGAAGAGCATGGGCATGATGAAGAAGAAGAAAAAAATTTGAAGGGGAGGACAACCCCAAAAAGCACACAACCTCCAAATCCCCACATAAGGAAACATTATTTATCTAGGATTCTGATGAGGAGGAAGGAAGGATAGAACAAGAAGCTCCAGGTGATAAGGTAATGGAAATCCAACACACCCACAAGGAAGAAGGTGGTCATGAATCACCAAAAGGGGAATCTCAGATGTCAGAGTGGCTAGAGAAATAGTTGGAAAATAAAACCTCAACCTCAAAGGATCCAAGGGCAAGGCTGGAGGCCATCCTAGCTTGAGCCCAAATAAGTATGAAGAAAGAGAAGAAGCCAAAGGTCAGGTCTCATCTGACAATGGATGCATCCAAATCTAGGACCGTGCAGATAGCCACTCCATCCATGGGAGAAGAGGGAGTAAGCTACAACATCTCCACCCTTGATCTAGGAACATCGATAAGGGAGCAAAATATTGATTATCTCTAGGGGTTTGTTGCCACTATTATGCATAAAATGAACAAAGATAATATCTCTAAGTAGGAACTAAAGGCACAAGTGGCCTACCTAATGACGTATATTCAACAATGGTCATCAGTTGAAGAGCTCCGTATGACGTCCTTGACACCACCACAATTGCTGTCCAAGGACCACATTGATCAACTAGAGAAGAGAAAGAATTGGATGAAGGCCATAGAGGATTGGTTCTGGCAAGCCCTCTACAATGGAAACATGGGCATGAGCCGTACAGTCAGGATAGCCAAAAAATTCTTGGAGTTGCTGAGAGTGCTCTAGGGAATAAGAAAATTCTGCACTGACTTCCCCGAGTTATACAGGATCATGTACCCCAAACTTGAGGCTATCCTCAAGGTACCTGATGGATCCTGGGAAAACTAAATTTCTCTGGGAAAAGGCAATCATTGGCTCATAGAGACATGGAAACTAAGTCTTGAACACATAAACAAGGTGTTGAAACAAGTGATTCATGAGGTGGAACTGGAGATTGATTGGATCAAGGAAGTCCAGGCTACCTACGAAGAATACCTTAGGCTGATGACAAACTTTGATGTGCATGCCATCGAGTTAGATCCAGAAAAGATAAAGCCCTACTTTCATAAGAAAATGGAGAATGGGACTGTGGATGCATTAAAGCTATATTTCATGGGTTTTTCTACTTGAGCCTTTGCTCAATCTGAGTAGGTGATTAAGAATGTGCGAAAATACAACAGGGACTGAGATGACCTCACAAATAAATCCAAAAAATTTAACATACAGGTGATCCAATTAGTTATATTGGAGTGGGATAAGCTTTGGGGATTGATCAGCAAGTTTGTGGAGTATGACACCTTAAAGAGGAATGAATGAATTCTTGTGATTGATGATGAATTCCTTATAGTGTAGCTACAACAAAGGAAATCAACAAAAGACAAGAGCTGCAGTGTTGCCACAAGAAAACAAAATAGGGAAAATGACAAAGATGTAATTTTAAATTGCAATATATTTGGGGTAGGTGAAACCCTAGTTTGTAGTGAATCTTGGCCACACAATGCAAATCAATCTTGGCCATTCATTTTTCTTTTTGAACACTATAAATATGGGGTCTCCGCTCATTTTGAAGAGAGAGTTGAGTTGTTGTAAAGGCATGCTGCTGAAATTTTAATAGAAGTTCATTGGATTTTGGTGAATTCTTGAGTTTTAGTTGCATGTTACATGGTTCTTCTCCCATAGTTAATTTGAGTAGATTTACTTTGTTGTTGTACATGTTCTAACTTGTTCTAGTAGATTAGTTAATGTTGTTCACCGATTTTTAAGAATTCTGTTGTGTGCTAACAACCTTCCTTGTCCATACTTTTTGCTATTTATTGATGATAAACAACTGTGTAAGGTTATTTTGGACATGAACTAAAGATGCTCTAAACTTCTATCTTTTATTCATGCATATGGTGAATGAATGGTTGAATATTTGCAGTCCTTAGAAGCTTGCATAAATTTCCTAAGACTGTGAGGTAACCTAGTTAAGTGAAAATTTGTTTTAGGAAGGCTTTCTGTAGCTGGGTCCTCCATGATCACTGTTCACTTTTAGTTTCAGATCTAGGAACTTCTCTCCTCCCTGCCCTTTTTCTATTTTTTAATAAATAACCTATGCTAAGGTTCATTGCACATTGTAAAGCCAAATCTCAAGCTGAAAGAGGAGTTTAAGACTGCTGTTTGAAGCTGCAATAGTTGCACACCAACTTACCCATCTCAAGAACTCCATTTTAAGATCCAACTTCCCTCCAGCTTAACTCCATAAGTCTATCATGTGATTACCCAACAAAATCACATTGAACCAACGAAGAAATTTTATGCAAGTCATGACCTAAAACCTGAGAGACCTTGGGGTGATTTTCAACTTCTTGTTGGAGATTTCCTTTCAAGAGAGGTAGTGCATCTATGCACTGCCTGTGTTGAGAAAAGTGCTAAAACACCCATCAACAAAACCTCACTGCCATTATGAGTTCTCAAACACTTAATCTTTATACTAGTCTAATTTTCAACCAAGGCTTTAAATTCCTTAAATCGACTAAAGACTCCAACTTTACTTCTAAGAAAATAAACAAATGTCCTTCTACTGTAATCATCTATGAAAGAAAAAAAATATACAGATTTTGATAGGAACAAATACATTTGAATGAACATAGTGAAAAAACCTAGAAGACTTATGAGAACTAGAGTAAAAAGAAACACGGTGTTGTTTTCCATAAACACAATGTTCGCAAAAGTTGAACTCGAGATTACAATCATCAAGGCCTTCAACAAGGCTCTTATTTTTCAGGGCTCTAAGACCCTTCTAACCAATGTGACCAAGTTGTTGGTGCAATAACATTGTCTTCTCTATAGGAAGCTTAATTTCCAATGAATGAGCACCCTTAGGCACCCAAAATGCATGCCCATCAACTATAGCTGCTACAGGTTCCTTCTTTGGTTGATCTGATGGTGAGGATGGAGAATCTAAAGATTTCTTCTTTGACACATCAAAAGAACTATTACACTAAACTATGTATGCATCTAGCTAGTATAGAGTGCCAATCCAACCACCCTTAGTCAACACCATAGCTCCTCTTGTCATCTTGCATCCTCTACCAGAGAAAACAACTTGCACTCCCAAATCATTCAGTTTACTCACATAAAGTAGGTTTTGTGCCAAACCTAGGATATGCAAAACACCATCAATCCCATTCACTCTTCCATCAGGGAATCTGATTTAAATCTTCCATGACCAACAACCTTCAGGTAATAATCATATCCCAAGTACACCTTCCTGCCATCGTACTCTTCATACTTTGAGAACCAATCTCTATGAGAGGTCATATAAAAGGATGCACCCAAATCTGTCAACCACACATCTTTAGATGCATGGGTTGCCAAGGTTGCAATAAATGCTTCTCCTTCATCTTGGGATGATTTCTCAGATTCATAATCATAGAGAAGCTTACTTTTCTTCTTCTCCTCCTTCTTGCAATCTTTTCGAAAGTGACCCATTTCACCATAGTTCCAACATTTTTCCTTGGAATTCTTGCTAGGAGACTTAGATCTCCTTGGAGACTTGGACTTATACTTTTTTTATCTTTCTTCTTGCCTTTCTCCTTTGTTCGACCATGAACAACAAGGGCCTCCTTGGCCATCTCAAAAGAATTTCTTTGCATCTCTTTAGATAACAATGAAGAGACCACCTCATCCACTTTGAAACTGGTGGTTGTGCTTCCAATAGCCATTACCAAATGATCCCATGATTATGGCAACGCATACAATAGAAGCATGCAACAGTCTTTTTCATTAATCTTGTCTCCAACGAAACCTAGTTGAGTTATTAGCATGTTGAATGCATTGAAATGATCTGCTATAGATCCCCCATCTTCCATATTCAAAGAGTATAATTTCTTTCTTAGGAACAAATTTTTTACCAAGGATTTTTCCTGATAAATATCTCCAAGTTTCTTCCAAAGATCTTTTGCAGTTTTCTCTTCATGGAAATTCAGGAGGACAAAATCAACCAAACAGAGTCTTATCAAACCCTTGGCTTTCCTATCCATAAGATCCCACTCATCCTGGGTTTTTGAAGCTGGTTTAATTCTGAATATTGCAACCCATAAATCTTTATCCACGAGCATATCTTCCATTTTCATCTTCCAAAGTTCAAAGTTCCGCCATTAAACTTCTCCATCTCGATCCTTCTAGATGTGCTTGCCATTTTTTCCTACAACAAAGGTCATGAAATACCCTTCTGCAAAACTCCCATTGAAACAAAGATCAACTCAAAAAACCCTTCAAACCCAACAATAGAATCAAAGCTGGCCAGGCTTTGATACCAATTGAAAGGAAGTCGGGTGCATGGAAGCAACTTCCTACACTAATCTAAGCAAGTGAGTATTGCAAAAAAATCTTATTAAAACCTTAAACTGCTATAGGTACCACCAGATGCACAATCAATAACATAAAATAGATAAGACAAAGATAAACCATAACACAATGTATATGTTGGAAAACCCTTTTGAGAAAAAAACCACACTCCAAATCAAGCAGTTCAAATGCATTATCAACAACAAGAATAGTTACAATACAATCTCAGAGCAATGATGAGGAGTCATCCCACTACAACAATAATCTAGATAAATTTTGGCAACATAATGACATGCAATCAAACTTCAACCTGTAACCCATAAAATGCACTAACTCTAGAAGTATTTATAATGCAACAACATGAAGTAAAATGCCAAAAAATTTCCAAAACCATTTCACATGCCCAAGGTATGAACTAGAGTCTATTATGACATATTCTCATAGTCGAAACTCATTTAATTTGGAAATCTTCCAAAATCAACACCTGCCTCCACCAAAATAGCCACCACTTGCCATGCAAGACACCACTACACATGTAACTACCAAATGAAAACTTAGGCATCCCCATAATAGAAGCTTACCTGTCATAGTGTAAATAGGAAATTGTCATACACCACTCTTATAACTATCATATCCCTTCATAGAAGTTTCCACAATAAACTCTTATGGCTATCATAAATTGTCATAGCAAGTGTCATAGTTTGTCATAGTGCATGACATAGCAACTTATGATAAAAGCCATCAATTTAGCCTAAATTATAGGCCCTCCAAAGTGGATGCCTACTTCCACAATTTTAGCTTACAACATTTACATGTCACTTTCCATGTAGGATGCCACATCAACTGTAGGTCCCACAAAGTGACAACATATTTAGTAGGCATAATTAATTATAGAATAAATAAATACATCAAATAAAAATTAATTAAATGATGGGACTCAAAGGTTGAGACACCTTATTCCCAACACCTTCGCCATCTCCCTCAAGTGACTCGGGACATCCCATGTTTCCTTGTGCTCTATGTCCCACTCCTCTTAAGGTGGCTTCAACCACTGAGAAAAAAAATTCCCAACAAATTGTTATGGATAAAATAAGAAAAAAACATTGATCTAAATAAGACGGAAAAAAGAAAACAAAGAAAGTTGAATTCTTCTTTAATGAAGTTAAAATTTCAAAAAAAGAAAGTGTCTCTAAATCTTCTTGTGACTCTCTATTTAAAAAAAGGAAGGGAAACTATAATTCCTCCTCGTCAAGTAAATGCTTAGAGTCTAGTGGTCAGGGTGGCAGAAATTCTCATTGCATTAACCCCCAAATTAGTGGAAAGGTAGAAGAGAAAATCTCCTCACAATTAGGGGTTGATACAATGAAAATTCCCTCCACCCTATTAGTAGACTATGATGAGGGGGTCATGGGTAATAAGTAGATCCCCCCAACCTATTCGAGAAAGCCATTCTAACATAGGCCCTACGATTAAAAATTTGGAAAATAAAAAAGAATTAATCACCAACAAAAATGCTTCCAAGAGAGGGGAAGCCACAACCCATTTGGATTATCCTAAGGCCCCCCAGAGGTGATGACATTAAGACACAACCTCTGAAAGAAATTTTGGATCATCTCACTGTGATGATTAGAAAATGGTCTATGGATAAGGTAGCGAGTGAAAAATGGCTTGAAAAGTTCTTTAACTCCCTCATTGACCCTACAAGGATTTTTAGGGCTCCTAGTAATAAGAAGACCCCTAGAACAAGGGTCGAGAACTCTATAGCCAGTCCCACTGAATCTAATGCCTCTTCTAACAACTCTAGGGATGGTAAAAGTATTAAAGAAAAATCTCAAGAAACCCACTTTGAGAAAAACAAGAGACTAATGTTGGTCCCTCCAAGGAACCCAAGAAAAGAGACAGAAAAAAAGATGACTCCATTTCCCTTAGTAAAAGGAGCATTGGTAACTTAAATGGAAAAAGGAAGAAGATAAGTATAGTTCTTTCCATACCCTTGGCAAAAAGGATAGAGGTTGAAGAAAAGGCTCCTAATATTTTGAGCTATTGAGGAATGCTAAAGAGCACCATTGAAATTTTTAATGATGATTCTTAATTGTACTTCTTGGAATGTAAGGGGATTAGAGTACCTTGAAAAAAAGTATATAGTAAGAAGATTCCTAAACTTGGAAAAGAATTAGGATTTTTCCCTTTCCAAGAAGTTAAAGTGGTGGGGTTCACCATTGAGACTAACATGAAATTCATATGGGGAAACTCCTCCCACATTGCCACTTAGCATGAGAAAGGTAGAGGGGTTACTACAATTCTTATGGCCAATAAATGGATCCAAAATCTTACCAATTTTGGGGTTTCCCCTTGCAATAGGGTCACATGGGAAACATTTTAAAAAGGTGATACCAAGTTTGGTGTTTCATTTTTCTATGCTCCAAATGACTACCTGGATAGGATCGAGCTTTAAAAGTGGTTAAATTGGTTGTCAGATGTTCCTTGGTTAATAGGGGGTGACTTCAACATGGTTGAAGAGAATGAGGATAAAAAAGGTGGTCTTAGTATGGATTGGAAAGGAAATGAAAAACACTATTGGTTGAGAATGAAAGCCAAGCTCAACCTTGTTGACCCTCTACAAGGTTTGAAGGGTGAAAGCAATGTTGTCTAGTTCACATGGTCTAATGCTCAGAGGGGTGGGAGAAGAATTTATTGCAGGCTGGATAGGTTTTACTCCAATAGAGACTTCTTTAGTTTTGAACCCCTCAATGATGGGAACAAAGTGATGGAATAAAAGATATCATTGGGGTAAATGGTGGGAGGAGGAAAGACCCTAAAATAAGGGAGAACTTAATTCTTAATAAAAGTCTACTAAAATATAAGGATTGTATGGATGCTATAACTACCCTAAGAGAAATCAATAAATGGCTTCTTAAAGACTTAAACCCAATTGACAGGTGGAACCAAAATGTGAATGGCTGGAAAATTCGGTTTTAGATAGTTGAAAAAAAGAGATCCTTGGATAGGAGAAGAGAGGAAAACCTCCTCCAAGATGAGTTGCTTAGTGTTGAAAGCAAGATTCAAAAAGACCCTACAAATGATAGGTGTTATGAAGAACTTAATAAAGCCAAACATTCATTGAGAGAATTACAAGAAAATAAAATTCAAGGACTTAAGGTTAGAGAAAAACTTAATTGGTTGAGTAATGGGGACAAAGGTTCCAAGTTATTCTTTAGATATATTAAGGAGAGAGGGATAAAAGATCAATTTGAGAAGATTTTTCATAATGGAACCACCCTAACAAACCAAGAGGACATCCCACATCAGTTCTTCATGTTTTATAAAGAGTTATTTCAATCAGAGGGTAATAGGGAAGAATGCATCAAAGCTAGACCTCTTATTAATAATTTAATACCCTCCAAGATCTCCAAAGATGATGCCACAATTCTCTCAGGAAACATAACCAAAGATGAGATTAGAAAAGCCATAGCCTCTATGAATAATGATAAGTCTCTTGGAATTGATGGATTATCATTTGAATTCTATGAGACCTTTAGTGATTGGATGTGTGATGACTTGCACCAAGTTTACATGGAAGCACTTAGCAACGATTCACTAGGGGAAAGTATAAATAGGGGGCTCATCAAATCACTTCCAAAAGAAGGGGACAAAACAATGATGAAAAACTAGAGGCTAATCACCTTGTTGAATGTGTCATGCAAAATAATAGAAAAGATATTGGCTCTAAGGCTAGCCAATATACTCCTAAAGTTTATTAACAATACCCAAACAAGGTTCATCAAAGGAAGATATATCATTGAAAACTTGATTACAAGTTGGGAGGCTCTGGATTGGGCTAGGCACTCTAACCATAATGTAGCTATGCTTTTTCTTGACTTTGAAAAATCATATGATAGGGTGGAGTGGTCTTTTCTCAAAATGATACTAGAGGCCTTTGGTTTCCCACAAAATTTTTGTAACATGGTTGGCATGCTTTTAAGTGATGTTTCTGCTCATATCAATGTTAATGGTTCACTCTTTAAGGTCTTTAGATTGGAGAGGTCAATCAGAAAAAGGTTTCCCCCTAGCCTTGACCTTATTTGTCATTGCTTTTGATGCTCTACTATATCTATTGAGGGATGCTTGTAACTCCCCCAAAGTCAAAGGCCTTGTACTACTAGATAAAAATGAACTCCTTAACATCCAATTTTCTGATGAAATCCATATTTATGGATCTACAAGAAGATAACTTGGTTAACCTATTAGAGAAACTTAACCTCTTTTGTCTAGCCTCGACTTCTAAAGTCTCCAGGTTTAAGTCCATTATGCTAGGCTAGTCTGAAGTGTTAGAGTTTCCAGTAAACTCCATAAAACCAATATCACTTGCAAAACTTGGATTATCCTTCTACAAGGAGAAAAAATAAAGATGCAAGATCAATTTGCAAAAGATGTGAAAATGATATTATTGGGAATAATGAATTGCATGAGATGACTTTCTTTTATAAAGAAATATGCAAAACCCTAAATGTAAAACCTAATTAGGACCTAAGTAAAATTAATAAAGTGTAATTAATTTTTTTATTACACCAACACCCCCCTTAAGTGAAACTTAGGGAGAATAAGAAACATTCAAATAATGCAAGGATGGGTCCATGAAAGTATGAATGGGTCTCAGCTATAAGGCCATGTTAGGTACCCATGTACATATGTAATACAAAAGAAATAGAGAATGAAACCTAGTGATGAAATATGGAGGAATCCATAAGACCCCCCATGTACACCATCCATCACATAGATACATAAGAAATGACCCCCATGATGAAAGAATATGGAAGCTACGTGTATCTCAATGTCGATGCCAAACTGTGACTAAAAATGATCCATAGGATCAAGTACTTCCATGACAATTATAGAACATTAACCATAAAATGAATGGCCCTCAAACTGAGATGTGACCCAATGATAATCTAATGTGATTTAAGATCATTAACCATAGGCTCTCAATCTGAGACATGAACTGATGTGAACCAAAATGTATCAAGTTATGAGCAAGATTGTGGAAAAAAAACCATAGAATCTATACACAACTCATACGAGTTCTCATCAATATGAAGATGGGATCAAAGTGCATGCCATGTGACTACACTCTAATCAAATTATTATGCAAGAAGCCCCCTGATAGAAATTTATTGAAGTTCATTTGTTACAATACCCCAATATTGTAAAAGGAGAACATGCAAAACATGCAAAAATCAAAGAGAAAATGAAAACATAAAGCATGCAAAAAGGAATTATTAGATGCAAGGATTAATGTTCACATCGGTCTCCATGAAAAAAATTGACCTGAAATCTACTTAGAGGATGAAATCAGCTTTCTAATGATATAAAGTTTTCAAAAACCAGACACTATATGCTCAAGTTATGAATTCTCAAAAAAAGGGTAAATTTTTCCAGCCGACAATGCAGACACGAACCTTTTGATTTTATTTCTAAAAAATTTACTTGTTGCATGCAAAAAAAATCAATACCCATATAATATTTTGGTGGTACCAACAAAACATAGAAAACATTTTTGAATCCAAAAAGCAGACATGTGATTTGGTAAAATTCAAAAACTTCACTTGCAAGGAAAATAGCCACCATAATGATAATCATTTCTACAAGTTTTTCTCATTATTTTCAAAATCTAGCAAATACCTAGATGGTATTTTGTGGTTTTTAACAAAACCCAGAAATCATATTTCTCAAAAATACATGAAGCAAAATATATTGGACGTTTTTGATCCAAAATGCACCAAAAAATTGCTCAAGGTTGATCCCTTAAGGATCCCATAAAACTATTTGATAGAATTTCTCTTGGATCTAAGAAGGGGCTTGTAGATAAGAGCTTTGATACCATGTTAGAGTTTCCAATAAACTCCATAAAACCAAGATCACCTGAAAAACCTAGATTAGCCTTCTACAAGGAGAAAAAACAAAGATGCAAGAGCAATTTACAAAAGATGTGCAAATAATATTATTGAGAATAATGAATTGCATGAGATGAATTTCTTTTATAAAGCAATATTCAAACCCTAAAGGTAAAACCTAATTAGGACCTAAGTAAAATTAATAAAGTGTAATTAAATATTTAATTACATCAACATGAAGCTCCACCTGAGTGGTTACACAAGTTTGACTTCTAATGGGGTGGGCCCTAGAAATAGATGAGGTATCTTGGGATCCCATTTTCTGTGTGCCCCAACCTAAAGGAGATATGGCTGTGGATTAAATCCAAGGCAAATGAAAAAATTGATGGTTGGAACAAATAACACCTCTCTATTATTGGTAGGATTCAAGTCTACCAAAAGATAATGTCTTCATATACTATATACTTTTCCTCTATATGGCTCTTCAACAGTTATCAAGTTTATGAAATTCAAAAGAAGATCAAATGCTTTCTATGGTCTGATGGGAAAGGTAAAAGGAAGATGCACTCTATCAAGTGGGACTGGTGTTGTTTGGAGAATGCCAATGGAGGACTTGGTTTGAAGGACTTAAAGAACCATGGCATTGCACTAGCTACCAAATAGATAATCAAATCCCCTGATGGGGATGAATCATGGAAAGTTCTTGTCAGAAACAATATCAAAGAGGCAGTGCCTAAAATGGCTAAATCCTAGAAATCCCTTCCTTTCAATGATCTGCTTATTACCAAGCATCAAATAATTCTTGTAGGGTCAATGGTCTTCAAGAGCATTGGGAAATCGTGGCAGTTGGTTAGGGGGAACATTAAAAGTCCTCTTTTTGTTGTTCACAATCAGAATCGTATCCACCCCAACAGATCTATTTGGTGGAACTTAGAGCATAATGGGAAGGCCTTGGCCCTATTACAAGGCTGCTCTACTAGAAAATGGTACCAATCTAATATCATATACCTTTATTAACATTCTAAGAGGTGGAAAATTAGTAAGTTGGGATCAACTAAAAGAGGACTTTGACCTCCTCTATTCCAATACTAGAACCTATTCTATTATTAAATAATCTTGCAAGGATATTAGTCTGAACTCTAGTTCTAATGATGGGGATCCCTATCCATTTGATTATTTGTGGCGAGGCTTCACCCCTCTCAATGAAGTTAAAAATAAAACTATTTATAAAGAATTAATTAGCTCTAGCTCTCCTATTAAGGATCTTAATAAAACTTGGAAACTTAACTTAGACAACAAATTCTAGTAGAAAGATTTCACATCAATTTGGCATAATGGTGCGGATGCTAAAAAAACATGCTTTAGATGGCTCTTACTATTATAGAGACTTCCTTGCAAATTGAATCATGCTGACATTGACATTTGCAGTTTGTTCAAGGTCCCTAAAACTATCAACCATATTTTCTTTGAATGTTTCTTTCCTAATGAGATTTGGAAAATATTTTGTAATGAAAAGGAAATATGTTGGAATAATGGGAAAGTAAAATGGAAATAAATTCTTATGGGCCAAGATAAAAAAAAGTAGAAAATATTTACAATTATGTTAATTTTCTCTCGCTACTGAAATCATGTGGTGCATTTGGAAGGAAAGAAATGGGGAAAAATTCAATGCAAATGGGAGGGTACTTTCTAAGTCTCTGAAAAGAATCACATTTTTTAATGTTTCCATGTAGGTAGTAACCACTATGGAGATAGAAAAAAGAAAATTCTTGAAGTTGTTGAAAGATGGGATAGTCCTATTCAATCAACATGAGGTCAAGTATGGACAATCCCAACAACAAGGTCAACCAAATTTGTTTCTCTTCATGAAAGATCTAGAGGCATTCCAAAAGGACTTCAATGAAAAATTAGCTACAAAAGAGAAGAATCTGATGAATAGGGATCCTAGAATGCATACAAATGAAAACCATAAAATTGAGGTCTTTTCAAGTGAAGAACTAGAGGCCATTGAAACACTTGCAAACTGGGATAACATAGAATCTTGCAGTGAGAGTAGGAACATGGGAAACACTACATGATTAGCTACTATGTATACACCACAATGATAGAAATTGTGTATAGCCTATGCATATAATTTTTTTGTAACCTTTTGTAAAGTCTCCAACCAATCTCATAAATCTATTTATTGTTGATAGTTTAAGGATCTATACTCTTGTAAGGAGAACTATATAGGCAGTTACTAGTTTGCAAATGGATCTACAGTGTATAGTTGTTAAACCAGATATGACATATATGATTGTAATCCTGATGTATTTTGATAATTTAAGCTATTATTAATACAAAAAAAAAATTGAAAATTAAATTTTAGAATGGATGATAATATTTTTTATGTACTATTTTTTTGCAATTCAAAGACAAGACTTTCTTATTGGAATTATGGCTCAAATTTTGATACACAATTCTTAAAAATAATTTGAACCATAATCACCTCATTATATATTTTGGAAAATAAAAAAAGCACAAAAAGAATGGGTATATATAATGAGGTGATTATTGCTCAAATTCTGATACACAATATTATGATTGATATACATCAATATACGTGTCTTTATTTTATTGAATCTCCCTAGAAACTAAAAAATCAAACTTATTTAACATTAAATGGCCTTTATACCCATGAGACAAAATGTGCATGGTGGTGATGAAATACTTCATTCTTGAGGGGAGATACTGTGTGTATTATTATTACCATTTTAATTTCCTCAATCACCTCAGAAACCACAATAACATTTCAATTCCATTTTTTCTCATACACTCTCTCAAAAATACTGTGCTTGATTTCATTGAGGCCATGAATTTGGGTAGAAATTTCACCATTCTGCACCAAGGGTTCATGCTCAAACTCTACCATTTTCACCTCTCCCTTTGTCCTCCTCAACCAATTACTATTGAAGAGGCCCCGACCTCCTTTACCCCTTCGTCTACTAGCATTATGAATACCCCTAGCCCCAGTAAGAAAAAAGTGTATCAAAAACCCTACTGCGAAAGCCCCTCCCCAGGACACATCCCTAATACGAGGTTTGTTGTCAAGTAGAAGGATAAGAAATGTATTGCTCCTACCCCCAAAACTAAAGCCAAAGCTTTAGAGAAAACCAAATTTAGGTTGTAGCAAAATTGAATTTGACATTGAAATCACTAAAGAGACTAGTACCCCTCAAAGGTCAAGTAGACTGGTGACTAAACAAGAAAAAGAGAAGAATTCTAAAGAGGCCTTAGAGTCTGTTGATGGTGACGAGAGTGATAGAAAGAGTAAGGAGGAAAAGGATATAAAGGAGGAAGCCCATTAGGATTTTGCTAGTAGCTCCTCCCATGTTTCTGAAAGTTTAAAAAGGGGTTCTTTGGGTCCTTCTAGTGTTAGGGCCAAGGAGGTCAAGACTAGGGCCTTGAAAATTGCTAAGGGAAAAGCCCCCATGGATGAAGCTTGTAGCAAGCAGGACGCTGCCTGGGAGGAGGTTGATAATCTTAAAATAAAAGTGGAGAATTTGGGGAAAAGGTTGTAGGATGTCACCCGCTTCACGCTAAAGATCATGCACAGGTCTACCACCACTCTTTGTCTGTTGTAGAAAGACAAGTCCACAGACAATGTTGAAGAGGAAGATGTCAACATGGAACTTCTTAAGTTCCTCACTGAGGATTGGGATACCATAACTTTGATCAAGACATGCAGTGGAAAGAAAGATTAAGTTCATGGAAGGTTCTAATTTTTGGTTGGCCATGGCCTTACTGGCCATCGTTTCTTTTTTATTTCATTAAAGATACTGATGTTGTTTTTATGTTTTATTATGACTGGTATGACCCCTGGTGGTCCTCGGTTAAGACTGTTTTAAATCATGGTTTCATGATGGACATTAGGATTGGTAGACTCTATGGTATTGCAAGATACACTTTTAGCTATACTGATGCTATGCGTAGGATGGATAGATTGCTCTGGTTGTCTGATATTCTAGTTACTCTGCTCATGTTTTTGATGTGGTTTTTGATATGGAATGTTTAGGGTGTTTGGTTAGGTTTTTTAGACCTTGCTAATAATGTGCTAATAATGCTATTCTGTTGATGATGGCCTGTGGAGTCTTGTACTAAAGGGACAACACCCTAGTTTTTCTTTTTTTTTTTATATCAAAAAAAATAAATGGTCTTTACAACATTATAACAATGATATACTTGAAAATAAATAAAACATCCACTTAAAAAAAAAATTAGGCTAAAACATTATTTAAGGAAATTAACAATCAATTAATTTGGATAAGTGAGTTGATTTTTGATGTGTACTCAGATTTGGAATTGTAACTAAAATAAAATGAGAAAAAATAAATGTGTATGTTGATGTTTGAAAGAGGGAGATTGATTTGGCTATAATAGAGATCTAAGATTGAAAACTTGATATTAGATCTATGTTAGTGAATGAATTGGCCTTTATTGCAATATTCAAATAACAACTCTCTAGCACAAGATACAAAGACCAATATTGCTAACAGCTCCAGAAAGATCACAATTGCATTTGTGAATTTCCTCTATATTTTAGAGGAACAACTCCCTCGTATGATATAATTAGTTTTTGGGTATGCTTTTAATTAGAAAGAAGGAAAGGAAAGTAAAAAATAATTCAAAAAAATAAAGCTAGTGCAAAAGAATTGAAGAGACCATTAATGCTAAAGTACAAAGACTCAAACAACAATGGCCGATGGACAAGATATCAAAGAATCAATATGATCACAATAAATGAAAATAATGTTAACAGGCTATTCTACACATAAAATAAACCTACATAATTCATTTCAGCCTACAGACCAATACGATGAACACCATTCTCACAACTCATAACTCATAAATTAAGAGTAATTGAAATCATAATTCCATTCAGAAATGTTCCTTTCTTTCTCAACTACATCACACTGCACCTAAAGGAAATCCAAACCTTTATAGAGTTGTCTTGATTTGACTTATAGGAAAGCCCTAATTTCCTAATCTTGACAGTTAAAGTAATTGCCATTGGGTTGAGTAATGGTTTGTTGCTAGCTAATCTCCATTGATAGACTAAGATAATTAATAATTAAAGGAAAACATCATTACGTTGTCTCTTCGGTTGTATTTGACAGTTATCCAAATCATTTCTTATTCAAACACCTGTCGCGTGGCTATCCATACTCGTAAATGGTGTGAGCTTCAGGGCCTGATTTAAATGACAAATTCATGTATTTATAATTCAATGCATGCGAGCATATAGTTGAAGAGGCAACTTGAAATATTTCATAGCAAAACTAATTCTTGTAATAAATTTTTGTCACATCAGTATTTAGTTTTCAAGCCACATCTCTGCTCTTTTTTTTCATCCCAAGGAAATCCAGCTTGGATTTTCTTCCTTTTTTCTATAAATTTGGTGAAAATGACCCTTATTTCACCATTCAAGTTGCATTCCTAAAAATGGCAAGTGTTGAGAGTAACGCTTCCTCAAGGATTTATTTATTATGATTGAAGAAGTTGAATGTAATTCCTTCTTCAGGTTGTAGATGAACCAACTGAGGGAGGTATTCATAATTCAAAGTGAGATAGAGGAAGAGGTGTTGCGTAATATTCTGGGAGAAGGATTTTTAAATATGTCCATGTTCACAATGTAGAGCTCTTGGAGTGCTTCATGTACAATGTGGTTCGTAACTCTAGAAGGTGTGATTAGGGAGTAAGGGTGGTAGAATGCCTAGTTTGACTTGAGTACCAAAATAGAGTAAGAGTGGTTGTTGGAGGATTGAGCCAATTTCCCAGGACTAGCCTCGTGGGTGATGCCATATGCATCGCTATTACATCCCAACATGAGATTATAAAGGAAGCAATGACTCCCTCCATGCAGGGTTAGTATGAAATGGAATAGGGATTATTGATCATGAAAGCTCATGCTTCTCCAAATAACCTTATGGGAAATTTAGTGAATGAGGTGATGGATTAAACTTTTTCATCAATTTTAGCTTGAATTCACCTAGTTTTGTGTCCATTATAAACTTACCTGTTTTCCCTTTTTCCCTTAAATTGGGCCATAATAGTTGTAAATATTAAAGTTAATTAATATGGATTGAAGGATATAAAAAAATTGGTAATTAACCGATCATGAGTACTAACTTCTGTGGTACTATGAATAGGGATTTTTGGAGGTTGAAGGAACGAGTAATGAAGAATATGTGGAGGATCTCGTGGTCTTTTAGTTATTGTCTTTTAGTTTCTGTTTATTCAATGGTCTAGTAATTAGGCTTGTAATTGGTTTTGGAGTATTAAGAAAATAGTAGATCGTAGGCCACTTCATATTTTTCTTAAATCGGTTTACTTGACTATAGTCGACTGTATTCAGCCTTTAGAATAGTTGATTTTTATGGACGAGGCTATATATATGCCCATTCCTTCATATGAAAGACTCCTTTTATTATTATTATTTATCATTTTGATGTGGAGAAGAACTTATTTTGAAAGCTCATGCGAACCTGTGAATAAATCTTCAGTCAACTAATTGAATTTACATTTTGTTTGCTTTGTTTGTGAGTACATGCATTTTAATTAAGTTACCTTTACATGTGTGCATTTCCTCATTTAATTTGTATGGTGATTCCTTTAGCTTTAAATTTGAATACACTACTATTCGAATGCAATTTTATCTTGTGTTCATATCTAATTGAAATCAAAATTCTATTCTCTATAAAGACAATATTTTCTACACATGTCCTATCACCAGTGCCATAGCTCTTGTCATCCGATTAATAGCTCATGTTGCAAACATTTATCAACTGAAACCATTGCAATTTCTAAAATCATTTTATATGTAATTGAGACTAAGAGTATTTGATTAGTGTTCCACATTTTATTCAAGTGTGATTGTGTTGTCTAATTTAAGGAATATTCTTATTAGACCATGAGTTGTTTAAAGAATGAAAAAGTAACAATTTAGGTGTGGTAATTGAATGTTTGTTTTTCATAGAATGCATCTCATATTTTCTCAACTTGTTGTCTTCAGCCCTTAGGAAAACAACCCCAATACCTTTCGTTAGTTTACATTCCCCAGATTGACACACATAGGAATAAACTAAGGGAAAGTCATACCAATTGGATTTGTAGAACTGTTCAACAAGATTATAAGAGATAAAAGTTTACCTTGTTTGTAGTCCATAGTTTTTCCCTACATCTTTGGCACTATTTCTGGGGAAAGGTATTAAATGCCTGAAACCATAGTAAGTTGAGTTAGGACTAGTACACTAAGAGGAAAGCCTACAAAATTGTCGACCTTGTCAAGGTTAATACTCTTGATTTGTGCTATTATAAGTCATATAGGTGCATGAATCATACTAGAGATAGTAGAGGAAGATTTATTAGAAAGGATAAGGGAAGTAGTTCACAACTTGAAAAATTGAAAAACAAATCAAAACCATCCATTGAGGAAGTGGCTCACAAAAAGAAAAAATGAAAAGAAAATTACAACCATTAATTGTGCACACTTCACCTAAGGAAGAGCCAGTTGAACTAGATATCAAAAAGTGTGTTATTGAGTCTACCATTGTTGAGACCCCTGTAGGTAACTATCCAAAATATTTCGAAGAATTACATAAAAGGGTTGCAAAGTTATTCCAAGAATTTTATGAGTTTAGAGCTGGTCTGTCCCGAGGAAACCAAAAGCCAATCAAAACTTTCTTTACCCCTTGGGCATTTAACATCATGGATAATCTCAACAAAGAAAAAAAACAACAACAATAATGAGAGGGAATTGGGTCACAAAAACCAAGTCACTTTTGAGTTTCCAATTGCACATCCTGAAGAGGATGCCCCTATGAAAAATATTTCCCATTCTGCGTTGCCTATTTTTCGTGGTCTTTTTGTTGAGGATCTTGATATGTTCTTATTTGAGTTTGATGTGTTGTGTCAGAGTTATGACTATTAGAGATTTGCACAAAAGATAAAATTATTTCCAGCCACATTGAAGGATGCACCACTACATTGTTTCATGAACCTCAGGAACAGCAGGACATGGAATGACATGAAGGAAATATTTTTGACAAAATACCAGGAGTATTGTAAAATGAAGGAGGTTTGGGATGAAATTTTTGAAATAACATAAAAAGAAGATAAATATATGGAAGACTATCTCAAACACTTCATGTTCAACCTTCAGTGATCATGAAAACCAGGGCTAACTCCTAATACTATTAAAATTTTGTTTCATAGGGTTATAAGAGATGATACTATGGATGCATTAAATTTAATAAGTAATGGTAATGTATCTAAATTGAATTTTGATGATATTTGCGACATTTGTAGGAATTACTCGAGGTCTCAACGTTCAGGAAGGAGTTATTCAAGTAACATTTCTTCTTCAGGAAATGCCACAAGTATAACAAAGCATGAAATAGGTAATTTACTTGAAGATCTTAAAATTGATTTTTTAAATCATATGGGTAAAAAAATAAATACTTTGTATATTCGTAAAAAGCAAGAGGAAGCTGAAAAGGCCTTGGCTGTATTCTTTCTGACCTATCGTAAGAGACATAGTAGCAAGGATTTCCCTTATAATAGGAAAAATATATCATCCTTAGAGGAAGCCAACAAAAGTTTTATCTTAAGACCTCTTCCTGTAGGTGTTCCTGATATTGAATATTCTAAGGAACCTGTCTACTACATGGCCCCAAGGTGACCTTTTCCACCTCGAGTAGTGCACCCTGGATGAAGAATGATTATTTTTCTCCTGGACCTAGCCAACCCAATTCTTTTTCCAATCAACCTGGGTGGTATGAAGGTTGGAAAAAACCTCCACAACACCCTTAATAGATGCAAAAATACCAGTATGCTTCACAGCCATGGAAGCAGGCATGGAGGCCATAAGCACCACAACCTTCACCATACCAATAACCATATCTACCACAATCACAATTTCCATCTCCTCTCATGGTCAACCCATATCAACAGCCACAAAAATTCATTCCACACATACCATCATCGTCCACTCAACCAACCAATCCAATAGAACCACCAAAGCCCACACCAATGCCAACTCAGCCAAATCCAAATCCAAACAATTAGGCAACACAACACGTGTATAATAATGAGGCGACAAGTTACTCTACTTATCTTGTTAATATTGTAGAAATGGATGGAGTCTAATTAAGGTTAGAAAAGGCCCTTTAGGGGCCCACCATCACCAAAATTAATGAATAACTTGAAGAGGATCCAGTAAAGGAACCTCCCTTCCTCAACTGATTTCATTCAGAACCAGTACAAAAGGAATTCTCCTAACTTGAATTTGATTTTGTCAATGAATTATGTAATGTTAAGATTAAGATCCCTTTATCGCAAGCCATCAAGGATATCCCTTGTGTATAAAAAAATTGTTCAGAATTTATGTACTCAGAAGCAGAAGAAGAAG
The DNA here is from genome assembly GCA_007258455.2 of Sequoia sempervirens. Taxonomy (NCBI): domain Eukaryota; kingdom Viridiplantae; phylum Streptophyta; class Pinopsida; order Cupressales; family Cupressaceae; genus Sequoia; species Sequoia sempervirens. Next base: position 20,994 of record VDFB02122467.1, on the reverse strand, counting down.
CAAGATCTGAAGACCATCAAATTCATTGGACAACTAGAAAATATCATGCTTGGGAACATAACTATTCTAAAGTATTTAGATCTAGGGAGTTCTGTCATCAAGGTGTCTATTGGTAAAGTTATTATTCCTCACACACTTGTTGATTTGGGCACTACAATTAATGTTATGAAAAATGAAACAAAGGAAAGATTGCCACTTAAGGGACTTAGACCTACTCCCACAGTTCTCCAAATGGCAGACTGATCTTTGGTCAAATCAGAGGGTATGATTGAAGATGTAGTTCTTTCTATTCATTCATGGGAATACCCAATTGAATTTATGATTTTGTAGCCAAAGATTAAATTGGGGGGATACCCCTTGATTTTGGGATGACCTTGGTTAGTGGTTGTAGATGCATTCATCAATTTTTGGTCGAGAAACATGGTCATTTTTAATGGAGAGTACACAAAATAGTTGACTTTATACCCACCAACACAACCCTCGTTGGAGACGAAGGATCTAGTATGGGCTGATAGTGACTTGGATGAGTCATTACCAATATTGACAATTGATCAAGCATTAGATATTGAAGAACCTACTAAAGATAATATTCTTGTCAGTTTTCTCTAGAATAGATATGCATCTAATGAAATCTTTGAAAGCATGGTTCTTCATTCAAGTATAAATACTCCTTGTCCTTTTGAAAATTTACCATTGGTATGTAGCTCACAATTTGTTTGACACTTCATTACATTACATCAGTTGATACCTCATAATTTTCTATATATTTCATTTTTATTCTCTGAATATTCTAGCAATACACCATCCACTTCACAAGTACTAGCCATTAATTCACTTGCATAATCAGAAGCCATGAAAATTTTACCTGGTCACACACTTAATATTAATCCACATTTAACCACTAAACAAATCCAAGATCTCATTTCCATGCTTAGAACTCATAAAGATGCATTTTTCTTGGGAATACCAAGACATGCTGGTATTCTATTGAGATATGGTGTTGTACACCATTGCATAAATAGATTTTATTATAATGTTGTAATTAAATAATTATTTAGTTGTGATGCACCTTGATGGTGTGGATAATCACATTATGCAAATTATTTCAGGACCACTTGATGTTGTATTGTAACATTGTATTATTATTTAATGTGTGGGAGACATGTGATAATAATTTAATATTGGGGAAATATTAAATAATGTGAGTATTAGTACCCAATATTAAATAAGAGGTTAGTGGTTTTGTATTCACATGGTTTTGTGGTACATGGTTTTACCTTACCACTAGTTGTATTTTGTGTGAGCTTGTGTCTATAAAAGCAAACACATGTGTAGTGGTTTAGGTTGGTTGAGTGGGTTGGCTGTCATTATTGAGTCTTCTTGTGGAGTGCATTTGTGAAGCATGGCATGGGATGTGTGGATTCATGCTTGGACACATGGGAATGCATTGGAGGGCTTGATGCTTTAGAGGTATTCATTGTAACTCTTGTATTGGTTTATTGCTGAATAATATGATGGAGTATGGATGCTTTTGAAGGTTGGGTTTTTCCCTCTTGATGGTTTTCTTAGGGTATATCTTGTGTTATCTTGTGGATAATCTATTTGATCTATGCATTTTGGAAACTTGTATGCATGTTTATCTCTCATGGGTTATGTAGGAAATTGATTAAGATCATGGGTTAAATGCAATTATTTCCTAACAAGTGGTATCAGAGCTTTATGGTTGAAGAATTTTTGGTTATAACCCTAGTTTGAGAGTTTTTGTAAAGTTGAAGCCATGGACATGCATGTAGGTTTTGAGGCATTACAAGATATGGAACACATGTTGTATGTGTTTGTATGTAGATTTAAGCTTTTGGGTTGTCAAGATTTGTTGGGTTTATTGTAAATCTAAAGTTTTCCAAATTTGGGTGCAAGAGGGTTTCTAAGTTTGAGTTTTCATATGAGGGTTTTGTAGGGGAAATTTAATAGATGACCCCTTGAGAAAAAATCGATTTCATGGTTGAATTCAAGTTGGCCGAGAGACAAAGATTGATATAAAATTTGACCTATTTTGGAAAAGTTGAAAAAATGCGATTTTTTTGTCACAACCCAATTTTGCCATGTGTAAAAAGTATTATTAAAAAAATAATAAAATATGAAAATGAAAATTCACAAGAAATTTTTTTATTGTCGTTGGGTTTTGAAAATTATTTTTGTACTTACAAAATAAATAAAAAAAATAAAAAAATTATTAAAAGGTGTCATGTGAGGGGGTTTCGCAAGACCCGTACCCTCTACAAAAGTATGCACGGTTGTCGTAGTACCTTTCCTACTATGATTTATTATTCATGCCAGCTCATGAATTTTTAACAACCAATAAAGAAGGGAAAGGTCGGCCTTTTTTGTAAAGTGCTTAAAAATTAAAATGGATGTATACAAGTTTAAAAGAAAGCTTTTTATTTCCTTTAAATTAAAACGGCCTAAACCATTCTAAACCGTCCACCCCATCCTTTTCATTAATATTTTAATTTTAAAATTTTAAAATTTTGAAAAATCCATCAGCTTTAATATTGATTTTTTTAAATTGATTGTTTGGAGTGGGGTCCACCAAAATTTTCCCTATAGCCAAATTGGATAGTTTTTGTTTCTGGATGCATAACTTTTCACCCACAATGTTCATTTTTGACTTCTTGTACTCATTGGAAAGTTGGTTCCAAGAACTATGCAATGGTATTGGTTTGGTTCCATTATTTTTTTGTTTTCATCAGTTTTTGGGGCATGAAAATTAGATGTTCGTGTTTGTACGGTTTTCATCATAACTTTTGCATATGGAGTTGGATTTTCAATTTCGAAAATACGTTGGAGAGCATTTGCAACGTACAACATAGTGATTCAAATTGTTTATCAGTTTGAGGAGTTGGATGAGTTTGGTACTTGTTTGATCACTTGTAGGAACCTAAGATTCAGGGTGTGATTGTGTGAGCATCCAGACAAGTCAAGAGGTGAAACCTTGAGGGAGTACATGTTTTTATATGATATTTATTATGGTGTAGCTAATTATCATATTGTTGATTCCAAGTACAAGTTTATGGGTGTTTTTTAGAGTTGAGACTTTGATGGTGACAGGTACACAATTTTCTTCAGTTTTGAGGACATGGTTGGACATGGTTTGAGACTTGGAGTCTCGTATGGGAGATAGTTGAGTGTAGGTACAACAATGGCTATGGTTATGGTGTCATGGATATGTAGGAAAATTTGATGCATTGGTGTGACATGATCATGTATGTGGTTGTTTGGTGGTGATATGCTTTGGTAATTAGGAGTTTTGTTTTATCTTCTTGATGCTTATTTGATTCCTTGACTATGATTACTCATTTTTGGACATATTTAGAAAATTAGATCTGAGGTTGATTTGGTGTTTGAGTCATTTGGTCTACATGGTTATCTTCTTTGATATCTTGGTTTGCAATTTATTAATGTGATGATGAGTTTGCATGTTTATATGATTGGATCTATGAGTTATGCAGGTTGTGGATTAGCTACCCATTCATTTGCAGTGAGATGAATTGGATGTGGACTGTCTATATTGACGAAGTTTGATTCATTGTTGTCGCAGATTTCATTAGTTGGCCTTGTCTGTGGTCATTTGTGCATTGGTATGTTTTATCGAGATTGAGAGGATGGATGGTTAGAGTACTTGATTAGTCAGGTGATGAGACTTGTAACATGTGGTTTGATCATGATGTCATGGGCATACGAAAAATTCATCACTAGCAATTCATCAAAGGAAAATTCATTGCAAACAATTCACCATGGGAAAATTCATCACCATAACAACTCATTGCGTGAAAAATTAATTGCATGAATTTTTGGCAGTTAATTTTCCCTAGTGGTGAATTGTTGGCGGTAGTGAATTTTCCCACGGTGAATTGTTGACGGTGAATTTTCCATCGGTTAATTACTGGTGGAATTTTCCTAGAGCTGATGTCATGATAGCTTGTTACATTCATTGGTTATACAATTTAAGTGGGAGCTTTTGACAGTGATTGCTTGGCAGTGTTGGATTGGTTTGGTTTGTGATGTTTTATTGGTGGTTGTATCTATCTTCTTGGCTTGGAGATCTTGGTTTTCATTGTATGTTATTGATATTGTAGTTGAGTGTGTGTAGGACTAGATGATCTTCATGGAGAGGAAGGTACTCATGACTCCATGTGTAGCTTGTATCACAGTTCAATGGGAGTCATTGGCAGTGATGTGGATGCATCATTGGGTATGATTATCTTCATGTGATTGGGGATATGTATTCTTGGTTTAGAATTTTTGCTATTATGTAATAGTTTACTCTTGATAACAGTTTAGATTTTGGCATGGTGCTTGTTCTATTGAGACCAAGATGTATGTTATGGTGCATGTGATCTCCTAGGAGGAGATGATTAGATCATATTGTCATGATAGGTTCCTTATTCTATAGTTGGATCTTTGACATTGATCTTGATAATCCTCTTTGTATTGAGTACATTGATCATTTGCTTGATTAGTTCATGATGGTGCTATGTTGCATTTGGAGTTTGGTATGGATTGATTGGTTACAAGTGCTCATGGATTCTTAGTGATGTAGGTGATGGTTGAAGTTCTCTTGTGATTAGAGATATTTGGTTGAGACAGTTACTCTTCGGAGGTTTCGGCAGGAAGACCGAGGAGCTTTCACCTAGATATGGACATGAGTTCATGTTGGACAGATAAAGGAGATTGTTCTTGGAGTGACTTATGATGGCTTGGTTATCCTGGAGGAGCATTCTCATTCCCCACTCTTGGTATACTTGGTAGTTCTTTATTTGAGAGGTATTTTCCCATTATATCTTTCAAATTTGTTATGTTATGTGCTTTGATTTCTAATGGGATTGGGTTGATTCATGGTGATTGATTATGGAGACTCATTTGAGGATTGTTTAGCATGAGTTTATGATGCTTTATATTTCATGGATATGGATCTTAAGATATGGATAATTAGTTCTGGAGGATTCATTTTGAGGGATGTTATGACATGGTTATCTCATGCATTTGAGTTTATGATATTTTTCTTTGATGAGGATTGTTAGGAGATGGTTTATGGGATAATTTATAGTATTGGGGATGGATACTATGAGTTTGATCATCTTGATTAGAGAGACTTACATCCATGTTAGCATTGTTACATTGATTCATATGTTGTACTTGATCTATGAGATTGAGTGTATGGATGTTGTTGAGGCTCTTCATTTGGGGTTGTTTAGGAGATCATACTTGACACAATAGTACACTTTTGAGGTGTTGGTAGAAGAACATTATGGTTTACATGTTTCTCTCTTCATGGTTCCTTTCTAGCTGTTCATGTTTGGGGAGGATGGTGGCAACATGTTGGGAGAGATTATGCATATTTTTGGTTGCATGTGTGGATTATTGTTATTGTTCTTCATACTTCATGCTTTGATTTACTTATCACACCTTGATGTATAGTGTTGATTGGTAGACTTGATATGCTTTGACATTACCTATGTAGTGGGAGTTCTTGGATATGTATGTTCTTCATTGATAGGTTTGATAAAAGGATCTTGATTGTAGTTTACAAGTTGCATATGTTCTTGGAATGAGTTTACTAATGTATTGATACATTGGAGGTATGGATGGTTGGATGTATTAGCATGTGTTGTGGATGCTATTTTTGATTGTGTGGCTTTTTCAGTTGATAGTAGCTTGGTTAGAGCTTTTTTTATCACTTGGATTTGATGCTTGTGCTCATGGTTTGGGGAATCTTCACCTTGGCATGTTCCTTTTCTTCCATAGGTGGCACATTGGAGGATGAGAGGAGCTCTTTCTTGAGATGATGGTCACTTTGTTATTATTTTAGGTATCTTGATTGAGTATGAGAGCATTGAGGAGATTCAAGTGATTTCATGTATGGCTATAATGATGTACTTCATGTATTGATCCCTTATGCAATGTATACAAGTGGGAGAATGTTGAGATATGGTGTTGTACACCATTGCATGAATTCATTTATTATAATATTGTAATTAAATAATTATTTAGTTGTGATGCACCTTGGTGGTGTGGATAATCACACTAGATAATTTTTTGGGACCACTTGATGTTGTATTGTAACATTGTATTATTATTTAATGCATGAGAGACATGTGATAATAATTTAATATTGGGGAAATATTAAATAAAGTGAATTATTAGTACCCAATAGTAAATAAGGGGTTAGTGGTTTTGTATTCACATGGTTTTTTGGTACGTGGTTTTACCTTACCACTAGTTGTATTTTGTGTGAACTTGTGTCTATAAAAGCAAACACATGTGTAGTGGTTTAGGTTGGCTAAGTGCGTTGGATGTCATTATTCAGTCTTATTGTGGAGTGCATTTGTGAAGCATGGCATGGGATGTGTGGATTCATGCCTGGACACATGAGAATACATTGGAGGGCATGATGCTTCAAAGGTATTCATTGTAACTCTTGTATTGGTTTATTGCTAAATAATATGGAGTATGGATGCTTTTGGAGGCTGGATTTTTCCCTCTTGATGGTTTTCCCAGGGTATATCTTGTGTTCTCTTGTGGCTTGTATATTTGATCTATGAATTTTTGAAACTTGTATGCATGTTTATCTCTCATGGGTTATGTAGGAAATTAATTAAGATCATGTGTTAAATGCAATTATTTCCTAAAAAGTGGTATCAAAGCTTTTATGGTTGAATAATTTTTGTTATAACCCTATTTTGAGAGTTTTTGCAAAGTTGATGCCATGGAAATGCATGTAGGGTTTGAGGCATTACAAGATATGTAACACATGTTGCAGGTGTTTGTATGTAGATTTGGGCTTTTGGGTTGTCAAGATTTGTTGGGTTTATTGTAAATATAAAGTTTTCCAAATTTGGGTGAAAGAGGGTTTCTTGGTTTGACTTTTCATATGAGGGTTTTTAGGGAAAAATTCATAGATGACATCTTGAGACAAAACGGACATCATGGTTGAATTTAGGTTGGCCGAGAGATGAAGATTGATATAAAATTTGACGTATTTTGGAAAAGTTGAAAAAAAACACAAAAAATTATTAAAAGGTGTCATGTGAGGGGGGTTCACAAACTTGTACCCTCTACAAAAGTATGTACAATTGTTGTAGTACCTTTCCTACTATGATTTATTGTTCATGCCAACCCACGACTTTTTAATTGCCAACAAAGAAGGGAATGGTTGGCCTCTTTTGTAAAGTGCTTAAAAATTAAAATGGATGTATAAAAGTTTAAAAGAAAGCTTTTTATTTCCTTTAAATTAAAATGGCCTAAACCATTCTAAACCGCCCACCCCATCCTTTTCATTAATATTTTAATTTTAAAATTTTGAAAAATCCACCAGCTTTAATATTGAGAAAAATAAATAAATTGATTTTTTGGAGTGGTGTCCACCAAAATTTTCCCTATAGTCAAATTGGATAGTTTTTGTTTCTAGAGGCATAACTTTTGTCCATGCTTTCCGTTTTTCAACTTCTTATACTCATTGGAAAGCTAGTTCTGAGAAAAGCGTAGTGATATAGGTTTGCTTCCATGATTTTTCTATTTTCATTAGTTTTTGGGGCGTGGAAGTTAGACGTTCTTTTTTGCACAGTTTTAGTCATAATTTTTGCATATAGAGTCAGATTTTTCGATTTAGAAGAGCATTGGAGAGAATTTGTAGCATACTACACAATGGTTCAGATTGTTTATTAGTTTAAGGAGTTGGATGATTTTTGTACTTGTTTGATCGCTTGTAGGAACTTGAGATCTGAGATGTGATTGTGTGAGAATCTGGACGAGTCAAGAGATGAAACCTTGAGAGAATACATGTTTTTATATGATATTTATTATGATACAACTGATTATTAGATTGGTACTTCCAGGTACAAGTTTATAGGTGTTTTTCAAATTTGAAACTTTGATGGTGATAGGTACATAGGTTGTCTTTGGTTTTGAGGACATGGTTGGATATGGTTTGAGACTTGGAGTCTACTATGGGTGATAGTTGAGTGTAGGTACAATGATGGATATGGTTATGGTGACATGGATATGCAGGTACATTTGATGCATTGGCACGATATGATCATGTATGTGGTTGTTTGGTGGTGATATGGTTTGGTAATTAGGAGATTGGTTTTATCTTCTTGATGCTTATTTGGCTCCTTGACTATGACTACTCATTTGTGGACATGTTTGGAAATTTAGTCTGAGGTTGATTTGGTGTTTGAGTCATTTGGTCTACATGGTTATCTTCTTTGATATCTCAGTTTGCAATTTATTGATGTGATGATAATTTTACATGTTTTAGTGATTGGATCTACAAGTTATGCAGGTTGTGGATTAGCTACCCATTCACTTGCAATGAGATGAATTAGATGTGGACTGTCTATATCCACCAGGTTTGATTCATTATTGTTGCAGATTTTATTAGTTGGCCTTATCTGCGGTCATTTGTGCATTGGTATGATGTTTTGGGATTGAGAGGATGGATGGTTAGAGTACTTGATTATTCTGGTGATGGGACTTGTAGCATGTGGTTTGATCACGATGTCATGATAGCTTGTTACATCCATTGGTTATACACTTTAAGTGGGATATTTTGACAGTGATGACTTGGTGCTATTGGATTGGTTTGGTTTGTGATGTTTTGTTGGTGGTTGTATGTATCATCTTGGCTTGGAGATCTTGGTTTCACTTGTATGTTATTGATATTGCAGTTAAGTGTGTGCAGACCTGGATGATATTTATGGAGAGGATGGTAATCATGATGCCATGTGTAGCTCGTATCATTGTTTAGTGGGAGTTGTTGGTAGTGATGTGGATGCATCATTGGGTATGATTATCTTCATGTGATTGGGGATATGTATTCTTGGTTTACAATGTTTTCTATTATGTCTTGGTTTACTCTTGATATCGGTTGAGAGTTTGGCATGGTGATTGTTCTCTTGAGACCAGGATGTATGTTAAGGTGCATGTGATCTCCTAGGAGGAGATGGTTAGATCATGTTGTCATGATAGGTTCCTGATTTTGTGGTTGGAGCTTTGACATTGATCTTGGTAGTTATCTTTGTATTGAGTACATTGATCATTTGCTTGATTACTTCATGATGGTGCTATGTTGCATTTGGAGTTTGGCATGGATTGATTGGTTATAGGTTCTCGTGGATACTTAAAGATGTAGATGATGGATGGACTTATCTTGTGATTAGAGACATTTTCTTGAGATGGTTACTCTTTGGAGGTTTTAGCAAGAAGACCGAGAAGCTTTCACCTAGATATGGACGTGAGTTCATGTTGGACCGATAGAGGATATTTTTCTTGGAGTGAGACATGATGGCTTGGTTATCCTGGAGGAGAATTCTCATTCCCCACTCTTGGTCTACTCGGCAATTCTTTATTTGAGAGGTATTTTCCCATAATATCTTTTAGATGTGTTATGTTTCGTGCTTTGATTTCTCATGGGATTGGGTTGATTCATGGTGATGATTATTGAGACTCATTTGAGGATTGTTTAGCATGAGTTTATGATGCTTTATCTTTCATAGATGTGGACCTTGAGCTATAGATAGTTAGTTCTATAGGATTCATTTTGAGGGATGTTATGACATTGTTATCTCCTTGTGCATTTGAGTTTATGATATCATTCTTTGATGAGGATTATTAGGAGATGGTTATGGGCTAATTTCTAGTATTGGGGATGGTTTTGATTAATAGGAAAAAAAAAGTTTTAAAGGGACCTGAAACCCTTAACAATAGAGCCACAAAATGCTGCTAAGAGAAAAAAAAGTCAACCACCAATAGCTACCCAACTGACAAAATACCAACAAATGAGGGAGCCAAACAAAAGATAGGAAACAACTAACAAATAGAGACCAAAGATGAAAACAACAGAAAAAAAAGAAGAAATAAGAACTATTGAAGGTCACCCAAAGTCTTGGCCATCTCAAGCTGTTGGGACTTATGTTTTTCAACCATTTCCAGTAGTTCCCTTTTTTCCTCATCAAAATACTTCTTCCACTCAGTTGACCCTCTCCCAACCAGTGCCTTGTCATCATCCTTGAGGGATTTTTTTCCCTTACCCTTAGCTGCTTGATCTTTCTCCATAAGGTCAGAGAAGAACACTTGCTCCTCCCTAAGCTAGCTGATTTTCTTAAACATAACCTCCAGAGCTTCAATGCTATTTTTGACCGAGATGTGGCTCACCTGCAAAAAATTCCTAATATCATTATTTAGAACTATGACCTTAGCTTTTTGGTTTTTCAATTTCTCCTCACACTGCTCCTTGAACTCGTTATGACTTATGAGTATGTTCCAGGTCCACCAATCTGTCAATGAGAATATTCGATACCGAGGTCTCCTAGACATTCTGTAGGTTAGCCTTTAGACCCCTGATTTTAATGTTGATATTGTTGAATTCCTGTAGGGTCCACTTAGCCAATTTGAAGGTATCGGTGGCACCCACCCTAGCCATGTCAAGTAGGCTGAACATTGACGTGTCCTACTCATCTAAATAAGAGAAATCCTCCAACAGAGGGTCAATTTTCGAGGGCGGATTATCATTTTTCTTACCCTCATCCTCTACATTCTACTCACCAACCTCCTTATCTAGAAAAATTTTGTGGATATCATGCACAGGAGAGTCCTCCATAGTCACAATATTAACATTAGGGTTAATACTAACCTCGGCTTTAGCTAAAGCCTTGGGTGTAACAACTGACCCCTTTTTCTTCAAATTGGTCAGTCTCTTTGAAATAATTCTTGGTTTTTCCACAAAAATAGTAGTCCCTTGGGCCCCAACCTCAATACTCTCACCAACAACACCCTTATCAACAACCAGTTCCCCAGTTCTTGGGGCAGACCCATCCGACCCTACCTCAGTGTCATCACTACCAAAAAATAGCCAATTTCTTGGGGGATTTGTTAATTTTAGAGCCTGCCACCTTCCTCTTCTTGGAGCTCAAAGCTATACCAACATCTTCCTCATTCCACTCCTCCTCCTCATCTAAGGACTCTGATTCTGATGACCTAGATAAGGCATTAAAATTGTCTCCCTTACTAGTGATGGTAGGAACCGGGGTAATAGATTGAACATGCTCCATAATAAGCAAAATAAGCCCCTCATGAAGAATGGGGGCCCTTCTATTGTTAAGGTGAGCATACACAAAAGACTCTAATGAAGACATCAGGAAAAAAAAGAAAGGAAATGAACAATCCATGCCTGAAATGGTTAAGAAGAGTGAAGCAGTGACCAAGAAGCACCTTGAATCTTCCCTCCAATGTCACATACCTCATTATCACCTCCGCAACCCTGGCCCAAATCTTCTTCAGGGAAGTCTTATCATAGCCCCAATTCTCTAGCTTAACCAAATTTTTCCTCTCATCATCCTTAAAAAATTGGTTCATGGCCTCCTCATTACTCTTTTGAGTCTTAAAAAAATCCTTCCCACAGTCGACAAACCCATAATAGGCACAATGAGTTCCTCATTAACTTTTACCTCCATACCCTTCAACACAAGCTCATAGTTATGTCAGGCCGAAACAAATTTAGCTAAAGCATCTGAGTCATGACCATGTAATCTTTCCAAAAATGGAGTGAAGTTCCCATGACTGAGAATGTTCCAAAGCTTCTTCCTTCTCTGAATCTCTCCACATGAATCAGGCTCAACATGATTCCTATCTCCACCCATGGAATCCCCAACAACAAACACACAATCCTGGCGGCAAGAAACCAGAAACACACCACAGAGCCAAGAAACACCCACAAAGCATGCTTGTATCAAATTATCCCACACCATCAATTCTTAATATGTTCCTAGAATTCTCAGGAATGATAGATCCCTCCTCCCACGAGTGAAATTCACTAAGGCTGACAATCACATTGGAAAATTAATTAGCTAGAGAGTTTCCTTCCTGATAAACATGAGATATCCGGGTCTCATCACAAGTTTGTAACATTATTATTGTATCTTTGCTTAATTGATCTACGTTCCAACTCGGGGGATGCACTCCACACAAATAATTAATAACATTCATTGGGTCTCCCTCCACCCAAATTTTTGAATACCTTTTACAGTATTGGGGATGGTTACTATGAGTTTGATCTTCTTGATTAGAAAGGCTTATATCCATGTTGGTATTGTTACATTAATTCATATGTTGTGCTTGATCTATGAGATTGAGTGTATGGATGTTGTTTAGGCTATTCATTTGGGGTTGTTTAGGAGATAATACTTGACACAACAATACACTTTTGAGGTGTTGGTAGAAGGACATTATGGTTTATAGGATTATCTCTTCATGGTTCCTTTCTAGATGTTCATATTTGGGGAGGATGGTGGCAACATGTTGTGAGAGATTATGCAGATTTTTGGTTGCATGTGTGGATCATTGTTATTATTCTTGGTACTTCATGCTTTGATTTATTTATCACACTTTGATGCATAGTGTTGATTGGTATACTTGATATGTTTTGACATTACCTATGTAGTGGGAGTTCTTGGATATGCATGTTCTTCATTGACAAGTTTGATACAAGGAGCTTGATTGTAGTTTATAGGTTGCATATGTTCTTGGCATGACTTCACTAATGTATGGATACCTTGAAGGTATGGATGGTTGGATGTATTAGCATGTGTTGTGGATTCTATTTCTAATGATGTGGTTTTTTCAGTTGATAGCAACTTGGTTAGAGACTTTTTTATCACTTGAATTTGATGCTTGTGCTCATGGTTTGGTGCATTTTCACCTTGGCATGTTACTTTTCTTCTATATTGGGCACGTTGGAGGATGAGAGAAGTTATTGCTTGAGATGGTGGTCACTTTGTTCTTATTGCAAGTATCTTGATGGAGCACGAGAGCATTGAGGAGTTTCATGTGATTTCATGTATGGCTATGATGATATATTTCATGTATTGATCCCTTAAGCAATGTATACAACAAGTGGGAGAATGTTGAGATATGGTGTTGTACACCATTGCATAAATTAATTTATTATAATGTTGTAATTAAATAATTATTTAGTTGTGATGCACCTTGGTGTTGCATATAATCACACTAGGTATTTATTTGAGGACCACTTGATGTTGTATTGTAACATTGTATTATTATTTAATGTGTGGGAGACATGTGATAATAATTTAATATTTGGGAAATATTAAATAATGTGAAGTCTTAGTGCCAAATATTAAATAATGGGTTAGTGGTTTTGTATTCGCATGGTTTTGTAGTATGTGGTTTTACCTTACCACTATTTGTATTTTGTGTGAGCTTGTGTCTATAAAAGAAAACACATGCGTATTCGTTTAGGTTGGTTGAGTGGGTTGACTATCATTATTGAGTCTTCTTGTGGAGTGCATTTGTGAAGCATGGAATGGGATGTGTGGATTCATTCTTATACACATGGGAATGCATTGGAGGGCTTGATGCTTCAGAGGTATTCATTATAAATTTTGTAATGGTTTATTGCTGAATAATATGATGGAGTATGGATGCTTTTGGAGGCTGGGTTTTTCCCTCTTGAGGGTTTTCCAAGGTATGTATTATTTTATCTTGTGGCTTGTATGTTTGATCTTTGCATTTTGGAAACTTGTATGCATGTTTATCTCTCATGGGTTATGTAGGAAATGGATTAAGATCATGGGTTAAATGCAATTATTTCCTAACATATTCATCCTGACAGCACGCACCATACCTACATTGATGAAGGTACTCATCTATTTAGGCAATGAAAACGATGGCTCAACCTCATCCTGTGTGAAATAGTTAAAGAGGAGTTATAGAAACTGTTAAATGATGGATTTATATATCCTATTTCAGATAGTCAATGGGTCTCTCCTCTAGTTGTGGTTCCTAAGAAAAATGGTAAGTGGAGAATTTGCGTTGATTATAGAGCACTTAATAAAGCTAGTAAAAAGGATCACTTTCCATTATCATTTATTGATCAAGTGTTGGACACTCTTGTAGGTAAAAAGTTATTTTCTTTTCTGCATGGTATCAATGGATACAACTAGATTCACATAACACTTGAAGACTAGGACAAGACTACCTTCACTTGTCCTTGGGGCTCCTTTTTCTATAACATTTTGTTGTTTGGTTTATGTAATTCCCCCACCACTTTTCAACGGGAAGTTTTGATTATTTTTGTAGATCTTGTAAATGATTGTGTTGAGGTGTATATGAATGATTTTACTATCCATGGTAATACTTATGAAGAGGCTAAAACAAATTTAGAGAAGGTACTTAAATGTTGTATAGACACTAATTTATCATTAAGCAATGAAAAGTGCCATATGCTTATGATAGAGGGGATAGTACTTGGTCATTATATTTCTTCTAAGGGTATTCAAGTCGATCCCAAAAGGATACAAATCATTTAGGACTTTCCTACAACCACTAGTCAAAAGGATGTGTGTAGCTTTCTAGGCCATGCAAGGTATTATAGGAGGTTTATCCAAAATTTTAGTAAGATTTCCTCCCCCTTGTTTTCCTTGTTAGAAAAATATGTTTTCTCTTGGACACCAGAATGTCAATAAGCCTTTGAAACCATTAATACCAAGCTTATAACTGTAGACATGGAAAATGTATCGATTGATCCCATTCACCTGATCCTGATTTTACTAACACTAGTTCTTCTTGAATCATCTCCTTTACTAATCATTTAATTAAATAATCTTTATTTGATTAAATTAATCATATTTTGTATTTTAATTAAATAAATCAATTTTATCCGATTAAATCATCATCTCCTGTTAATTAAATAAATCATTTTGTTTAATTAATCCTATAGTCCCTCCTTTAATTAAATAATTCATTTTATTTAATTAAGCTCTAAAGTCATCTCCTTTAAATTAAATAAATTAATCTTTATTTGATTTAAATCTAACATCATCCTCTTTAATTAAGTAAATCAAACTTTATTTAATTAAGTCTAAAATCATTATTCCTCTCATTTTGATTTATTTAAATCTTAAAATCTAAATCACAATGTCAAATCAGCTAACTTCCATTAAAATTAATCAAAACCCAATTAATCCTAATCCTAATCCCTCAAATCCTCTAGATTTTGCAACTTGCACAATAAATCAATTTATCTGATTTATTAAATCCTCCATTTTCATTCAAAAAGGCATCCAAAAGGGAATATTCTCCAAGTTTGAAAAATCCCTCCAAAAGGGTTTGTACATCCAACAAGGCATTTAAACCTCTTACATGTCCTTTGCCTTGAGCCAAGTGGCATTAACTCCATTTTCTTCTCCCTCCAACATGTCACTTCTTCAAATTCAAATTTCAAATGCATGCACATTGACCAAAATGTGCTCCATCCCTCTCCAATAGCATGTTGACAAGTGGCATTTTGTTATTGGTTGATCTTTGATCCCACATTCATCCTATTCTTCAATCCTCCATCCTTCTTTGCTATAAATAGAGGCCTCCTCTATTGTATTTGGCATCCACAATCCATGCAAGATTATTATACTCAATTTCATCCACAACTTCAATTCAAAATCACTATCTTCATATTTAGAGCTAATTTCATCCATTTCATCAAGTGTTCATAGTTTTCATGGTTTCATAGCTAGGTTATGCCAAAATTTCATCAAGGAGCTTCAATCACTAACAAATCTTCATCAAGTTTACAAGGGATTGGGAAAGGGCCATTTTCCACATCAAAATGGCACCAATTCCCCCATGGGATTAAGAGTTTGCTTGCTTTAATAGGATTTAAGAGCTTTCATTGTTGTGTTCTGCATTTATTTCCTATTTTGTGCATTGTAAATGAATTCTATGGGGATTGTTGATTTAACTTGCATATAAATCTAATTGTGTGATTGTTTGTTGTGTTTATGTAGGTCTATAATGAAATTCACATTTTGGCACTAGAAGGAGGGCGAATATGAAGATATTAACACATTTTTTGAGAAAATTTTGTTGTTTTCTTAACATTTTTGTGTCTACAAGAAACTATGCCACTATTAGTCCAACAGTGCCATGCCATACAATGGTGCCATATAGCGATGCTATAAACTCCAAACTTCACCACTGAGGTCTTCCCACCGAGAAATTCAAATTTCCAAACTGTGTCACTTTCTCAGAATAGTGTCGCAATTGCGTTCACTAGTTTCTTTGCATAGCACCGCTGTTAGTCCTAGCGGCACCATATAGTGCCATTAACCTTTCTAAACTATGACGCATATGTGGTTTGCGTCGCGTGGGTGGGGTAAAAGAATAAATTTCAAGTTATTTTGACATGTACCTTTTTTCCTTTGATCATTTTGAACTATTAACCTATTTTTTGCCTCTGTGTTCCTTGGACTAATTAGTTTTTGTAGGTGGAGGCAAGGAAGGAGCAGGGAGAAGTTTGAATTATGACATCATTTCTTTATTGTATCAAGTGTTTTTAAAAACTTTTAGAAATAATTATAATTCCAAATTTAAGGATTTTGTTTCTTCAATCTTTTAAGACTCAATAGATTTCAATTTGGGTTTAAAAATAACAAGACAAAAGGATTAAAAAGAACCTTAGGCAACATACTAGATTTTGTTTAAGGTTTAACAATTGAACAAACAACTTTCATATTTCCTTTTGGTGCTTAAAAAGAATCCAATTATTGCTTTGAGGGATTAAAATGAACATGTACTTCTATGTTTTGTAATCTATTATCCAAAATAATATCATATAAAAGACGTATGCACTTCTTTCGCACTTCACGATGATCTTGAGAATCAAAATTCTTTTAGTGATATCAAGTTGTATAAGTGATTACCTCCACACTTCAATTTGGATTCCAAAATTGAACAAAATCTTGTGAGTGTGAGTGGAGTATATCGCGTGTGATCTCTCTTTGTTTTTCAACAAAGATCGATCGAACTACTGATGTACTTGCTTGCTTTTGTCTATCTTTAGAGGTCCTACCTTGTGGGAAAAAGCAATCACCCAAGGGAACGACCCAACCGGGAGTGTGCTAAAGCCAAGATACTTCTAACCGGTATATAAGTGTGGGTACTTGAGGAAAGTTCAAGTATCATGGGGATTGTTCCGAAAAGAAGGGAAACAATGGTCTCTTGTCATATGGATGATCCCCCATGAACGAAATGCCTATATTAAAACTCTTTATCTAAAAGAACAAAATCCTTAATCTATTTGTTCGTGCAAGAACGGTTGTTCTAAAGCCACCCCACATTTTTATGGATTTTAGTAGAGATGAGAAGTATGCCATGGGAGTTTCATGGGTACTGATGCTTGGCTAAATCGAGAAGTGAGTGTACTATAAGGGGGAGCCTGTGTGGTCAAGCATCTAATCATCTGCTGAAAGTAGGCATAGCTAGATTTATCCAAGTGGGAATTCAACAAATATTGTCTCAATATCCATAGGGTTGTGCATGTTCTTGGAATCAAAACACTTTGCTTGAATCTTAAACATTGGAAGATAAACATTCAACATGATCATCAAATTTCAAACCCTTTAGGAAGCAAATACCTTTGAAAAAATTCAATTGTTATTACTTACCCCAGGGATTCTATCCTTAGAGGCTTCTAAGAATTTGAATTTATATCTCCATTTTCTCACTAAAGTGAAAAATAGGGAACCTTTTCCCTAATTTCCTTGATTTCCACATAATGGACCTTGTGGGATGAGAAGAAATCGGGACATTGGAATTTAGCTTGAAAACCTAATCAAGAATTGTTTGTGGTAAAAAGAAGTCATTAAGCAAAGCTAAGAAACAATTGAACCCCACACATGTGCTCTTCCAAATTATTTCCCAAAAGATCAAAATCTGAAAACCAAAGTTAAAAGGCTCGCAAGAAAAGGTTGTCTATGCTTTATGAGTTTAGAGAAAGATTGACCTTTAACTTTTACAAACGTGCATCAAGGAACAATCCAAAATTGTATTCATTTTACTATTGTAAAAATCCAAGTCTCTTTCAAAGGTTTGAGTATCTCACTTAGGAAGTATTAGCATGTTCTTCAACACCTTGGTCTAGTAAACAAAAGTCTTTCTAAGTCTCTTAGGGTCAAAATCGAAACTTTCATCCATCCTTCAAACATCAAAATCCAAATTCACCTCACCAACAACTCTTGGAAATCTTGAAAAAATCATCTATGCTAAACTTTGGGAAAATCCTCTTGAAATAAAAAATCAAAACAAATCCAAATCATCTTGTTTAACTATGTGTGTATAGATGAATCCTTCTTTGTACACTTAGTAAAATTATCATCTTGTGGACAAGTTCATTCTAAGACAACATCTAACCTATTAGAGTTTATGAGTTCATTATCCCAAATCAAAATCAAAATAAAATAAAATCAATCCAAAATCAAAAAATAAAACTAGGTCTCAACACAAGAAGAACATGGAAATGAACAAAGAAACATCAACTTCGAGTGACCTAGGCCAAACCACTTCTAGAATCAATCCTGTTGGCTCTATCAATCCCACACTCAAACTTCCTCTATCATCACAAAATACTCAAGAGGAAGTTCAAGTGGAAGACGTCACCAATAATGTCTTAGGGATGACACAAGATGAAATCATTGAAATGGTTCAAAATCTCGAAACTCACAAAATTGTTAATACCATGATGAGACTCAATCCCTCCCAATACATGCTTGAATTAGCTAAAGAAGGGGCTAAACTCCCTTCCTATTTTGATGTAAGAAATATTGTGGAGAAACCTCTTGAGATCATGACCCCAATCTCATCCACACCTCCATTTCAAAGCATCACTCAAAGCATCCCACAAATCACATCATCCATTGCTCCAACTCAACCAATCATTAACAAGGAGAGCTCATTGCTCCATGCATTACAAACACACCCCCTTGTGAACAACCAAGATTTGGATGTGAACACTATCTTGGGTCAATCTGTCCCATTAAATCAGTTGCACCCACATGTTGCACTCACCTTTCAAGACCCCAATGACCCATCATCATCTTTTCATGCGACACTGACATATCCTCTCAACACACAAACCTCTCTCCCTATGACTTCACAAGGAGGAGGCGGGCTATTTGGACCAGGGTGCATCTTTGACCATTCATCTTCATCATTTCCTCAAGGGAGTACACCACCCATTTTTCCACCTCTTCCACCTTTTCCATTAACATCCACACCACCTCTCAATATGGGTTTACCTCCTTTACCACCACTCAATCAAAGTCAAAACAACCCCCCAATCATTAATAAAAAACATCATGCCAAATCCTCCAATATTTCCATTGATATCACAACAATAGATGGAAATGGTCCAAGCAACCCAAGAAATCACAACACCATCCATAAATGTGGTCTCTTAAGGACCAAGCATATCAATGGAACCATCCATCACCCAAATCCCCACCATCAATACAATAGTACCCCTCATCACGACAATGAACACCATTCTGAATCCACCACCACCACCTCCATAATCAAACACGACAAAACCATATAGCGTCATGTTGCAAGTAGCTCAACAAGCGACCTATCAAAAGGAACTCCAACAAGTTCAAAACCAACAAGTTGCCCAAGCTACTTAGCAAGTGCAAGCAGCTCAAGCAGCACAACAAGCACAACAAGCACAACATGCTGCTCAAGCCCAGGCCTTATTACAACAACATCACCACCCAAGCTGTGCAAGCAGCTCAAGCCGCTCAAGCTGCTCAAGCTGCACAAGTAGCATAGGTTGTACAAGTTGTCCAACAAGTGCAAGCTCAAGCACAAGCTCAAGCTCAAGCGCTAGCCCAATACCAAGCTCACAAAGTGCAAGTGCAAGCTCAATACTAGGCACAATTGCAAGTAGCCCAACAACAAGCATATCAACAAGCCCTACAACAATACCAAGCACAACGAGAAGCAACATTACTAGGATAACAACAAGCATTGTTGGTACAATAACAACATGACCAACAAAAAGTGTTGTTGGCACAACAACAACAAGACCAACAAAAAACATTGTTGGTGCAACAAAAGCAAGACCAACAACAAGTGTTGTTGGAAAAACAACAAATGCAGGCATATCAACAAGCATTAATCATGCAACAGAGTTTGTAACAAACTCCCACCAACACATGCAACACTCCACCCATCCCTCAAACACCTTGACCACTTCAAAACACATTCACTCCACCCCCCAATTTGCAAGATGATGTGATAGTTCAAATCAAATTGCTCTCGCAGCAAGTGCTCGATATCCAATCAGGGAAAACAACAATAACACCAAACAACTTGTGTCGCTATCCATTCGACATGAGCCTCACAATGGTACCATTCCCAAAGGGGTTTGAAATCCCTAAATTTGACAAATACCATGAGGTGGGAAACCCTAAAGATCACATTAGGGAATTCCAAGTACATTGCATGGAGGTCACATATGACGATACATATTTGATGTGGCTATTTACTTGAAGTTTGGTTGGTCTCACCATGGAGTGGTTCTCTCACCTTCCTCCTAGTATCAAAAATTTCCAAGAGATCATAGATGCATTCATAAAAAGCTACGCCTTCAATATCAGTATGGATGTTAATCTAGAGGAAATTTTTGCGCTTAAATAAGCTAGGGGGGAATCATTCGCTTCCTTCTTGAAAAGATGTTGATCCAAGGCCAATAGGAGCAAATGGGCCATGCCAGAGGAACAACAAGTTTGCGCCATCATTACCAATCTTGAGAAAACCTTGGTGTTGCATCTCAAGGTACAATGTATCACCACTTACGACCAACTGATCACCAAGGCACTTAGCATTGAACAACCCTTTATTGCACAGGGGGAACACCCACATATCCAAAAAACTAAGACAATTGCCCATCCACTAGCTATAATGAGAAACCTCGCACATGGGCAAGGAAACAAAATGCCACAAATGATGGTGTGGTGGATGCTAAGGTCATAATCGCTATTCAAAACAAAACACCCAAACCTTCCAAACAACATGCAAGATAACACAGTATCACAACAACTGCCCAAAAATCAAGTCAACAACCTAAATAAACAAGGGGAACCA
>VDFB02122466.1:0-27140 GCA_007258455.2 Sequoia sempervirens | reverse complement strand
CACTATCCTCAAAGCACACCTCTGTAGTATTCTCTTCCTCATGTTCACCTACATACACAACTATGAAGAACTTGTTTCCTTTCTTCTTCATCATTGTGTCAAACACTTTCCACACACTCAATACCTTCAATACCTCTAGACGTCCTCACAAGTCCCTCTACAATCACAAGTACTCCTTGCAACAATCTCTTTAGGATTCAAGCCCTCTACAATTGCAAGTCTCTTCTCACCTGCAACAATCTCCTCTAGAACTTGATCCTCTGCAACTATCCTCTACCCAACAAAGATCTTGGAAGATGCTTCCTCTACCCACTCTCTCTCAGTGGAAGAACTTTACACCTTCTACCCAACTTTATCTCTACTTGAGGATAGCAATAACCCACACTCATAGGTCCTGCTGCAACTACCTCATGTTCGACGCTCTGTTACAGACTCGGGACAACCTGCTCTGATACCACTGATGAAGGAGTGACCCCCGGTCTACCCCTTTCCAACTCGACTCACAGTGACAACACAGGTTTACATACAAAAAATGCAAAAAGTAAAAAAAAATGTTCTTTTATTATTGACATGCCATCAAATGGGCTTTTATTACATTATCTGCAAATCTAAAATAGATTTGCACTAGACTCTCACTAGTATAACCTCTCCTTTTGCTATGGGCTACTCCACCACCTCCCTACTGCTACTTGCAAGTTGGACCCTCGTCACTGTCATTCGCCACCTCTTTATACTTTTGTTCATCCTTTAGGTCGGCCTTGAACTTCTCTCTCCATGTCATAGTTTTCATCTCGCTATTAGGAGCTTCATCTAGTCGTCGAATCAACATCCACAATCACCAAGTCGTTACATCATTATTAGTAGCACCACCGAGCTGGCCAATGAAATTGTATTTCACAACAACGATGTGAAATACATTGATATCACCTCGCCACATGTCGTGACCCAACTTGTCATCCACCGGCATTGACCATCATCTCAATCGTACCACATACGCCTTCGATTCCACCATCGGTCTATTGCCCAGACTCCAGTTTAACTTCCGTCGATGCCATTATGTTACACCAATACCATATTATTTCCCCATTGTTGAGACTACAAGTCACCTTCCACCAATACAAAGGACTCTCACCGAAGTCACTGTACATTTTGCCCACCTCATCGCCACGTCACTGCTTCATAATCCACAACAAGGATGTGGATTACCTAATATCTCCATGCCATGCATCAGCTTCATCTCCATTATCACCCATGTCATCATGACTGGGTCCCACATGCCATCCAACTTTCCATCACTCCATCGCTGAGACTAGAAATCATCTCCCGTAGATACACCTAGTTCTCGTCGATATTCACCTTGCCCACTATCCATCGTTCCATTGAAGAGACCCAACTTGAGTCCCACTGACAACACATCATAACACTGATATCACCCTGTTGCTGGGACAAAGTTTGATGTCTCGCCAATACTATACAGCCACACCAATGAACCCATATCACAACTGCTTCTGCCATCGGGTCATTGCTAGAACACCAAAGGTCGTTCCGCCAACATCTAAGCCTTACAATAATGAATTCCAATTGTTGCAAACCCATCATTCCATCGCTGGAACAGGGGAACACCTCCTACCGATAAGCCCAACTTTTGTCGACGAGGGAATAACGTCAACCAAGGGGGGTAGGAGCACAATATTCCTGCATAAATAAATAAAATTTATGACTATATGGAGTTGGGTGAAATCCATGTCTTCAACCTTCATCCACATACTTATGATTCTAACCTAAATGATATTGCCTTAAACATGAGTTCTTTACAACCTTAAACCTACAATAAAGGTGTCCCTATACCTATTTCAACAAGGAGAAGACTTGGTAGTGTTAAAGATTAGCATTGAAGTGAGTTAAGTTAGGAAGGGGAAGTCATCTTGCTTCCCTGTTTGTACCTTAGTCAAACCCTATTTATCAATTCAACAATTTTGATAAATGAGATGGAAGACACACAAAGCTCAATAGATGGAATTGACAATGATGTTTCTATGCTAATAAAGGCACACACTATTTTTCTCTTTATCTATCTATTGGTTGTTGTGGAGGTGGAAATACCAAAGCAAGGGTTTGACTAAGGAAAATCCCTAAACAACCCCAATTTTTTTCTTTTTTTTTGTGCTTGTAGGTATTGTGAGAGACTCAATTGTATGGATATAAGGGAAATGACCGCGTGGTGGATTTTTATGATTTCTTTATATATTTTTGCATTCTATTTATACAAACTACAACACAATGTAAAGATGTTTGCATCATGCATTGGCATCTTAGGTAGTGACTTCTTCCTTTTGACTCTAGATTCCTCTTTTTGTTTTTTTTTAGCTCTATAAATAAATTTTGTAAATTGTTATTTTATTTTCTAAAAATTAGTATTTTATCAATTTTCTTCTATTATTTTTGTTAAATAAAAGTCTTTCTTGTAAAAACACTTCTAGAATTATAGAATTATTTTGTTAAATCATTTGGCTAATATAATTTCACTAAATTGCAAGTTTCCCTCTTTTATAAAGTAATTTGAGTTATACAAAATGAGTTGTGTCAGGCAAAACATGGGAATTGAAATTATATATATTCTCATTTAAAAGTTAATAATAAATAGAATATGTTGTACCAATTTTTTTAAATAAATGCATGACTCAAATATCAGTATTAATGACTTATATTTAAGAAATTATGACAAGATTCTATATGTGGCTCAAGTTGTGTATTATGACAAATAATACTCATTAAAAATAAAAGAAAGTATAAGAAACATTTTATTAAAAAATACTAAAAAATGAGAGAATTTACATCTTTTATTTAACTTATAAATTTAGAATTGCCATAAAAATACCACAAATTAATTATTTACATTATTTTTAAATTCTTAACAAATTTCTTGATATAGTTTTTGATTATAGGTAAAACAGGTTTTGAAGGGACCCTGAAACCCTTTACAAAATGAAATGTTGCTTCAAAAAATAGTCAAAAACAAAGCAAGAAGCCAAAAACTAGCAAAACAACAACCAAAAAGAGGCACATAAAACAACAAGCAACTATAGATTCTTCACGATGCCAACCGCTTCCAAATCACTAACCATGATCTTTTGATGCACATTCATAACTTCAACAACCTCTTCAACAAGAATTCTAGCATTAGCATTCATCTTAGTTTTATTTTGGGTTCTAGTAGGGTATGTGCAGGATCATGGTGGGCCAAAAAGTGGAAATGAGGAAAAAAACACGTCTTTCATCGATCGAAAAATGCAAAAATACCGTGTTGACTTTTTTTAGGTTCGGGTGTCAGTACACACCACCATAGCAAACACCAAACCTAGTTTTACAAATCGGATATCCAATTTGTAAAAAGCATATATATAAAAAGTCTGTCGCTGTTTTAAAGTTATTTCACAGTCAACAACCCGCGGGTGCACAGTGAATTGATTCTTTGCGTAACGGATATCCGATTTGGTCAAAATCCGATTTGAAAAGGTAAGTTTTATTATTTTTATTTGATTTGATTCAATTTTGAATTAGATTTGAATAATTTCAAATAGTTTTTTGTGGATTTTTTTTTAAAATAGGGTTTTTGATTGAATTTTTGTAAGAAAAATTTGAGTTTAAGTGGATTTTGATAAAAAAAATGGGAGAAATGTTTTTGTGGATTTTTTCAAAATAGGGGTTTGATTGAATTTTTATGAAAAAACTGGATTTAAGATAGTTTTTGATATAAAAAATGAGATTTTTTTTATTGGATTTTTTTCAAAATAGGGTTTTTGATTGAATTTTTATGAAACAATTGAGTTTAGAATGGATTTTGATAAAAAAAAATGAATGTTTTTTATGGATTTTGATTTAAAATAGTGTTCCTTATGTATTTGTATTAAAAATTAGAGAATTTTATAGATTTTTGTTAAAAAGTAGGGTTTTTTTTGGATTTTTTTAAAAACTAGGGTATTTTTATAATATTTTCATTTATATTGTCTAATTTTAATTAGATTAATTATTTTTTAACTTTAATCAGGCATTATGGCTGCTGAGAATGAGAATGCACAAATTCCACCGGTTGAGAATGAAAATCCACCAGCTGAGAATCAAAATGCAGAAATGCCAAATGCTCCACCACCTCGCCCAGCCATCAATTGAAGACTTAATTCATAAAAGTGGAGCAATTGAGGGGCATTTGTGATGTTCATAAGAAAATCCCTTGATTATCCCATATGTCAACACATTGATAGGAATAATTACAAATATAGAAACCCTCTCCACCCAACATAATGCCTTTCATTCGTGGTGAGAAACCATGAGAGATATTATGCATGTGGATTGTCTTATGATGATGTCTAGATATCTCCAAATAATAAAAAGCCCAAATAGCCGAGCTTTGTTATTAACCCTATGCTGGTTTTCAGTTAATGTTAACAAACTAAAACTTTCTATAAAATGGTGCATGCATAGGGGCATAGTAGATAACTTTCGGGATCGTTGGTGTATGGTTTTCAATAAACCACCCAACAATAATATTGATGTACCTTTTTACTTTATTAAAAATTATATGCTGAGTTTTTGTTAGGGCATCATGTCAATTACTTTGACATTAAACCCTTCCAGGGTGTTGGTAGAGGTATGCCTCAGGATAGGCCAGGGGTAGCTAGAGTAGTTAGGCACCCACATGTTCCCCGTCCTCCCCTTCCTTCGCCACCTCCAGTACAACATCCAGATATTACGGAGGATGCAGCCACACAAACTATCCAGGCCATTCACTCTTTGAGTGGTCTTTTGGTTTCCCATGCTTCTTCAGTAGCTCAACCACAGTCTGGTGATCTTGGCAATGGATCCAGTGCTCCTGCATCATCCTCCTTGGGTTGACATATTTGTGTGCAACATATTTGCAATACGTGCCAGCAAATATGTTTGGTTCCTATTGTACAACCACGAGGCAACCGTGGAGCACTTCTAATTATGACATCTGGGATGTGAATTTATAATGATCCTGCGGAGTGGAGCACACCTATAGGTCCCTCTGTTGGGGTGGACATTTAGATAGTTACGGTAACATTTAAAGGGTGTAAATTCATGGCTTGCATTTTTTAAAAATGAATGTGTAAGAATGGTATAGTACCCCAATGTGCAGAAGAGGAGCTCACATGGGTGATTGATAACACCCTTAGGGCCATTTCATTTGGCTTCGACACTCACACAGTATGTATTTTCACACTCGCTCATTTACATTTTTTTTACTGTATATTTGCTTGTCATTTGAATTGTCATTAATGAAATTATATATTAACTTATATGTTTATCTTATTCTCTGCTTGTAGGAAACACCTAGTGCGAGTGAGGTGCGACGCTCTCCAGACTATGTACGCACAATGTTAGATAAGGGAAAGGTAATTGAACTCAAATTTGATTGAGTTAAGATTTATAAGATATTTTATTGATTATGCATACATTGACATAGATTCATAGTTTCATATGTACTTGTCATTTTTATGTACAGGCAGTTGTGAGCTATACATCATTGCGATAAATGCCACAACTTACACGAGAAGGAGTAGTATTCAAACACCTAAAGGAGATACAAAAGATCGACCCTAAAGAGGTATGTGTTTATTTTATTTTGTGCTTGGTAAATATATATTCTTATTACCAATTCCTATACTAATGGATCAATTTCATGTTTTTTTGTTCACATATATAGATTGACATTACAAAAGTTGGTTTTGGTTATTCTTTGAGAGGGGTATAGTCCTAGGACTCGACCCTTGACCCGTGTCACTTGAGGTAATCAAGATTACAATTTTAGAGTTCAATTATAATTTAATGTATATTGATTTTGATGTTAATTATTAGATTTTAAATTATATAGTATAACTAATCTCAATTGTGGTTTGACTTTTTCTTGTGCAACTACCTTCAGAGGCAACGGGTGCTTCAAAGAGGCTCCTTTGATGATCCACCAGTAGTTTTAGGATGAGATAGACATCTTAGCATGTAAATTTGAATAGATACTGAGATGGCATATACTTACATATTGTAAAAACTTTGTTTGATTTGAAGCGTTGATGCCATTTTTGTATATGGACATACACTTGATTGTGGATAATTTGATATATATAGAAGTTGACAATCAAAATTTAATTTCCTCCTCATGTGCATGATTAAATTCTTTGAAAATTTAATCAAGTGAGCAATGGTTAAATATCAATGTACAATAGCATAAAAGAATGGTTAAATATTATGTAGTTTATATTCATATTTTTTATTACATTGCATTGCACATCTTTCAAACTCAAAGCATTACTTCACATTGCATAAGTAACAAATAGATGCTGATAGATGAAAAAAATTCAATTACAATATAGTTTTTACAAAGTCAACCTAAGCAGTTATGCAATTACTTCACATTACATAACTAATAACTAGGAGCAGCTATCAATTGTATTAGCTTGTCATGGAATTCTATGAGACCAAATTTCTTTCAAGAAACTTGGCACAAAACTCTCAAAAATGTAAAGAAAGCACTCAAACAAACTTTAAAGGGCTCTCAGGCCTGCTGCCCCCTCATTACACACACTATGCAACAATTTACTTGTGGTGTAGGGGTCGAACAATGGAGAAAACATGTAAAAATAATATATATATATAGATGTGCAACCTAGAAGCATGAATTACGATTAGAATATCACATAACATTATATAAACAAAAAAACCACTATAAACTTTAATGTCATTTAAAACATGCATGATAAATATTCATCGTTGAAACTTGAATTGTGGTAGCTTGATATACAAAGTCTATTGATGCCAGGGTTCAATTTGTATGATATTGAAAAAGTAAGACAACTGAGTTCTAGTTATCAACATTCTTCAAAAATCATAAGAATTCTTTTAGTACACTCAAGAGTTATCAGATGTCTTCTTGCAGTCTCAAAAGTTATTTTGTATCATTGTTACATTAGTCTTAAGAGTGGTAGCTTAATATAGGTCCATAATACAAAACCTAGTTTACTTGTGCAGTGTAACAGTGGCATAGGAAGATTTTTCTTTGAAAGAAAATGAAAGCTTCGACCTCTTGGAATGAAAATGCTTGTTTACCAAAACAAATAAGATAAGAATAAAGTGGATTAAAAGGTGTTTGAAGTGATTTTAGGAGTTGCTTTTTAGAAGAGAGATTTTGAAGAGGAAATTACATCAAATTAGGTGAGAACCGAAGTGTAATGTGTTTTAGTTTGTGAGTACTCCTTTGTTTCTCTGGATGTGTGATAAATTCTTAGATTTCAATGATGTTGAACATTTTTTTGAAAAAAAAAAAAAAAAAATTGTGTCACAGTCACATTCAATCCAACAAGAAGCAAAATGGCTTCGACCTCTTGGAATGAAAATGCTTGTTTGCAAAACAAATGAATAAGAATGAGAATTAGTTAAAGGTGTTTGAAGTTATTTAGAGTCCTTTTAGAGATTGGAAAGCAAAAACTCCATTTAAATGCACAAAAGATAAATTACTTCAAATAGCCAAGTTTGTGAAGAAGTTAACTATATTTGCCCACTAGTTTCCATAAAGAGTCCAAAGTGCTAAAGGGTAGCAATATTTGAAGGGCTATTTCTCGGAGACCGTGATGCTTACAGACTCTTCATTCGAGAATATGGGATTGTGGTCGGACCATCTACAAAACCTCTCACTTTTTGCTATCTTAAGGCGTTTTCTTGTGGTGATGACTTTTCGATCGGAGGGAAAGATTGCGGATGCTAGCGGTGTAAGTTGCAAAGAGTGAAGTTGCGCTTTCATTCCACTAACTCGTCTTTTGACCAAACATACTATTCAACCGCGTATGGATGGAGTGCGTTTATGCTAAAGGATGGTCCTCTTTGCAGCAATACCTTGAATCACTCCAAGCTACATTGGATTAGTGAAATTAGGTGGCATCGATCACGAGACACAAAGGGCACAATCACAAGCTCTTTGCAACTTGCTGTTTGAGGCATCTAAAAGATTATTTTGATCTCTTTGGACAATCAAAATCCTTTAAAACTTGACTTAAACAGCTAAATGCACATTTTCCTCTTTAGCCCTTAAACCCTTGTAATAGTGAGAGCTAGTTTTGTCCAGTACTCCACAATTTTTCCTAAAACACACATTGAACACATGAATGAGTTCAAACACCCGTATCAAGTTACACAACATATGAGAAACAACATAGACTCCTTTGGACGGTGTTGGCTATACACATTCACCATGAGCATGCTGTAATTAGCCCAAAGATGCAAAAGCAACTATACCTTTAAAACACCACGGTTACAGAGCTGGCAGGGGAGAAAATAAATTGCCAATGAAACAAAGATTCTACAGATTTGGATTCCATTTTATGCAGGACACCATTTGTAGACACTGAAAATTGACCTAGGCCTACAAGCTCCATTTCTTGCCATTTTCGTCCTAGCATAATTAAGATACTTAATTATGTTATCTGGTCCATTTTCATCTATTAATTAAATAATTTTAATTATTTAATTAATTCATGTCTATTTATTCTATCTTGATCGATTAGATAAACTAATTGTGTCACTAATTTCTTCCTCTTCTTCAATAGTTAAATAAATTAATATTTATTTAATTATTTTGTCATCTTTCATCTATAGTTAAATAATTACCATTAATTATTTATCTATTCATGGTCCTTTAATTCTTCCATAGTTAAACAATTATTAAAATCATTTAACTATCCCATTCCACCTCCCCTAATTAAATAGTTAATCTAAATTAATTATTTAAGGTCTAATTTTCATCTCTCCATTAATAATAAATTTAATTAAATGCTCCTCTTGTCCATTTCCTCTATTTTCAAATAAATTATTTGAATAAATTATTTATTTTCCACTTTTTCATTTCCTCCATTTTCAAATAAATAATTTGAATAAATTATTTATTTTCCACTTGTCCATTTCCTCCATTTTTGAATAAATAATTTAAAATAAATTATTTATGCACCACTTGGTCAAAGATTCCTTGTCATAATCCCCTATCATAACATTCATTTCCTGTCATAGTCTGCATGTCTGTCATAGCCTGCATGTATTGCATGTCTGTCATAGCCGTCAGCGTCATAGTTTTTGCCATGCATGGCATATTCTTGGTGCATCAATTTTGGACCGTTGATTCGACCTTCGATCTCATCCGTCCATTTGAAATTTCCTTTTCTTATAAAATTGCAATTTCGAATTCATTTGGTCTTCTTCTTCCTCTTCTCTCTCTCAAGCATTCAGGCAAACTTTTGATCTTTATTTTCATAACACATTTTCATGCATACTTAGAACTTCTCTTAGGCACTTAGAGTCATCTTTGCATAGTAAAATCCTTCAACACTTGTGTAGGACATGGCATAGTCTTAAGTTGCTTGAAAAATCTGAGGGCACTCTTCAACTTGCAGCAAGCTAGAAGGTGTAATGGAGGTCAGCCATGGAGATTGAAGATTTGGGTAACTTTGTTTTATTTATTTTCATGTTTTCTCCTTTGCACTCCATTATCTCTTTGGATTTTTAGATTTAGCAATTCTAACTTAATCAAACATAAATTTCCAGAGATACATTTGGTGAACCCGACATTTTGTAGAGAAAGTTGTGTGTTCTTGTTTGTTTTTGTTATTTTACAGGTTACAGCCAAAAATTCATATCAAATTCCGTCATCTTCTTTTGAGCATAGAAAAATGGGCGCATAATTTATTTTAAAAAAAATTCTGCGTTTTGTAGGCATCGTTCTCAGCTTTCTGAAACTTTAAACGGTTTGAAATTTTGTTTATATTTGAGAAAGTTATGGTTGTTTTAGTGATCACAACTTTATAAGATTTAGTTATTAAGACTCAAATTTTATTTTGTTTATAGCGTTTTTGTCTTGTAGGATTTTGCAAAACGTTTTCTGGGTTTTGAAACTCTATGTCTTAGCTTTCCATAGATATCTACGATTTAAAATTTTGTTTAGTTTTGAGAAAGTTATCACCATTTTTAGTTTTCTATTTTCATTCAAATGTTTTTTGGTTTACTAATCTTTTGTTTGTAGCATGTGGCTTTAGAATGGGGCTCCCAAAAATTGCTTCTTTTGGAGCAACAAAAAAAATTGAGCTTTTATTTTTTAGTTTGCTTTGATTTCCTTTTCTTAGTTTAGTTTAGTCTTTTCATTTTCTAGTTTAGTTATTTACTAACTTTTAGTTTGGTTTTTAATCTCTTGTTCTAACTTAGTTTTTTGCAGCTTTCTCGTTGGTCCAAGACATTTATGAAACTACTAATTTATGGTTTTTTAGCTCCGTTAGTCGAAGACTCATTTCTCAAACAATGTGTTTGCAATTTCTAGTTTAGAAAACACTTCCATTGGTGCATTAAAATGAACATGTGCTTGATTTTTTCTGATTGTGCTTGAGGGTGGTAGGTGATTATGCTCTCACCTTGTGAAAACTAGGTGATCAGAAAACCAGACCCACCTTATTTTTTTTGTCACCCTCACGACTTAATAATCGAAGTATCCTCTCCCCTTGCACTTTCAAGTGATCCTGGGTGTAAGAGAAATGATTATTATTTCTAGAAATGGGCCTGCCTTAAGGGAAAAAGTACTCACCTTAAGGGACGACCCGACCGGTAATAGGCTAAAGCCAAGCCACTTCCACCCGGGATATAAAATGGGTGCTTGAGGAAAGTTCAAGTACCACGAGTGCGGATGTGTCACACAGACAGAGTAGTACTCTCATAAACCCTGTTGAGTGTAACCTCTTCAGGCTGGAGTGCCACCTAATTGGTGATTAATCTCTCGCACCATGTGTGGCCACTCTAACGGATGCCCTAACTAGACACCTTTTGTTTTAGAGGCCAACCATTTTCAGCCGTTGCTTGGTATAGTGCAGGGTATAGTATCATGCCCGAAGATACTCACTACTAACTGCCTTGAGTAGAGATAGCAGTTCTTGGGAAGTGATGACCCAAGAATCTGAAGTTCGTGTGCCTGAATGACGTTAATGAGCCGTGGAGGGGAGCCAATGCCACCAAAATTCTAAGCTATCCGCTCTCGAGAAGGAAAGGTGTTTAGCACCAATCCGGGATATATCGGTGGTCTATATCAAGTATACAAACCCTTGGCCTATTGGCCTATTAGGATTGTGCTTGTCTCATGTGTGTTTGCATACACCAAAACATCATTCTTGTCAAGTGTTTTCTAGATTTTCAATCAATATACACAACATTCACAAATCTAGACACAAAACCTCAGACAACTCAGACTTTTCAATAAAACATCAAAACAACAGTCTCAGCCTGCTATCAAACATATTCTTCCAGAAGTCTTCTGTCAAAACCAAATCATGAAATTGCTCAAATCTCTCATTCCTTGTACATTTTAGCTTGCATCTTACCATAGGGTCATCTTTGCAAATATTTAGCTTCATCCTTAGGCTTCACCATTTGCATTTTCAGTTATAAACCAAAAACTTACGTCCTCATCTCATTTTGCATATTTTGGATTAGGACAACCTTACCTCACTTTGCAAAATCTTGACTTTCAAAATTAGGTTATCATTGGACTTATACATCATTATCTCCTTTAGTCATTGTCCTTTTGTGAGATCCTTCTGACTCAAAAGTCTAGTTAGGAAGACTCACTTGTCATTTTGTCCTTGTCATTTAGTCCTTCAAACAAGTCCTTTGATATTCCAAAATTGAGACATAGATCAAGCATAGGGTGGTTAGGAAACCTTCTTCCAAATCATTTTAGACCTTTGCATTTGCATACCTTAGACATTCAAATCATTTTAGTCCTCACCTTGCATATCTTTAAAATCCAAAATATTGTCATCATAGTCCTCATTTGGCATCTAGACTTTGCATTGGTCATTTCCTTAACCAACATTTTCACATTAGTCCTCACTGTCACCTTGGCATTTGACATCCTTTCTTAACAATTTATCACCTTGCATTAGTCATTTTCCTTAGGAAAACATCATTATCACCTTGCATTAACATCCTCCAAAAATATAAAAAAAATTAGTGTCATAACTTGTCATCTTAGTCTTCATTGTCCTTTGGCTTTAGTCATTTTCTTTAGACAACATGGTCATATTGCATCCCTTATTGTCAAAAAATTCAAAAACATAGTCTTGCATTGTCATCCTTTATCCAAAAATTCAAAAAACATAGTATTGCATTATCATCTCTTTGCATTGTTATCCATTATCACATAAAAAGACAAAAACATAGGCTAGTGTCATATTTGCATTGTCATTATCTTCATTTGAGCAATTTCCTTTGATGGTGGAGACAAGACTTCAACGAAAGAAAAAAAAATGGCAGACTTTGGACAAGACTTTAACAACACAAATATCAACACCAATCCCAATGACTGGATCTTTGATGACCCATTTGGCAATTTGAATGCACAATCTTCCATGAACATGTCAACTTCCTTTCAAAATCCACTTTTTGAACAATTCACACAAAGAGATCAAAATGGACAAGTCTATGTTGAAAACTTAGAGGTAGCAGCCCAAAATCCTGAAGTCACTTCGTTTGTAGAAGAATTGGTCTTGACCGATCCTAACAGATACCTTGCTATGCTTTTAGACCAAGGTGCAAGATTACCAAGAGGCTTCGACATTAATACCATACAACCTGTCTCTCCTAATCATACGACACAAAACACAATATCCCAACATGACACGAACAATACCTCGACCAATAACATTGTTGTTATTACACAAGTTGCTACTACCACCATTAATGCGACATCTAGTGGCACCATAAATCAAAACACCTCCACCTCAACTAATATGACATCTATTGGAGGAACATCTACTATGACCATGCCTGCAATGTCCACATCATCTTCACAAACAATAGGAGCTACCTTTTCATAGTCCATGCCTACAACATCCACATCATCTTCACAAATGATAGGAGCCACCTTTGCATCTACATCAGTAGGCACCACCTCCTCAAATCCTATGATTGGTTCTTCATCTATGACAATGGGGGCATCTTCATCACATCCTTATAGTGGAACCTCATTTAATCCCTTTGGATGAAATTCACGACGTGTTTTCATCCAAGGTCCTCAACATGACATTAACACATCATCGCAAATGAACATCCCACATGGACAAGGGCACAATACACATATATCACATGGACACTTTCAAGGACCACACACTACCATGCCACACAGACAATTCTTTCAACAAGGACAAGGAAATCAAATGACACAACAAATGCATACCTTTGGACATCAAACAAGTCAGGGACCTCAAATACAGACGAACATGGTTGGGTCACATATTCCTACATACTCGTCCCAGATTCATACTCAACAACATACCCCCAATCACAACTGGCAATATCAGCAAAACATACCTTACTTTCAGGCAACCAATGATCCCGTTGTACACACCTTGCTAGCAAAAGTGGATGACCTTCAAAAATAGATGGAAAATATGAAAACCTCTGACAAGAAGACACAAATTCCATATGACTTATGTCCATATCCTTTTGATACAATGTTGTACATGCCACCATTTCCACATGGTTATGTGGCTCCAAACTTCAACAAATACAAGGGTAAAACAAATCCACTTGACCACATCAGAGAGTTTGTAACAAGTTGTGTGGATATCGCTCATGAGCACACATATCTAATGCGTCTATTTCCTAAAAGCCTTGCAGGACCAGCCCTAGAATGGTTTTATAGACTGCAACCTAGAATTCAATCATGGAAAGAACTTGCTGAAAAATTCGTGAAAAATTACACATACAACATTGACACAAACACCTCCATTACCAATCTATGCTAGCTCACACAAGAAGATTCAAGTGAAACCTTTTTACCATTCTTTCAAAAATGGAGGGGCCTAGCGAGTCACTGTCATATAGACATACCTAAAAAGGAAAAGGTTGACATGTTCGTACAAACGTTATTAGGCCCACTGAAAAATGGCTTGCGTGTTCATTGTTGCACAACTTTTGCAGACCTAGTTGAACGAGGTGTCCAAGTTGAACAAGCCCTCATAGCCAAAGGAAGACTCAAATACGGTCCTAAAAGCACAAATGCAAACCCTCCTTTTGCTGACAAAACCAAATTTTGGGTTAAAAACAAACATGTCACCAATGATGGTGTAGTTGATGCTAAGGTTGTCAACATTGTGGGTCCTATGATTACTCTAAAAGGGACACAACCACAAAACACACAAATGATGACACAAACCTATGCTGCTAATGTTATCCATACAAATCAGAATAACCAAGGCAATCAAAACAATCAAATTCAAGGGCAACCTAGACAACCAAGACAATTCCCTAGAAGTCCCACATATACCCCTTTGGGTGAACCTATTGACAAAGTCCTCAAGAAATGCATTCAAAATGGTGTCATCACACTTCAGGACCCCAAACCATATGACCCTGGGCAGTTTAAACCATCTTGGTGGGATGATAATGCATTTTGTGACTATCACCAAATAAAAGGACACAAAACTTCTTCATGTAAACAATTGAAAAATCTGGTACAGGACCTCATTGAAAAGCGCATCATTGAAGTTGACGGACCATAGTTTGCTTCTAATGCGGATCATACAATACACAAAAACTCACTGCAGGATCATGGTTCTGGAAACCCTTCTATGTCAAGTACAAATAATCGAGCCAACCATGCCCATATTGGGTACGACTATTCCGAGGGACCTATCATACATCACGTTAGAACAACCGATGACCATGTATGCACAGTCACTATTAGAAAGGCCCTTGAATGCAATGCCACCACCCGTGGCAGAAAGGTCACCATAGCCGACCCTCCTCCCCCTAGACAACCAAAGGTAACAATAGTTGGCACATCCACTTCACAGTCACAATCGCGTCCACAAAACAAGCAATCCCAACCTAAAGGAAACTTTAATCTTATTGACCAGCTTGGAAAAACACCTACACAAATCTCTATTCTTGAGTTGTTACACATCTCGCCTGCCCATAAGGCCATCCTAGACAAAACACTGCAAGAATCCTCTGTTCCCCAAGATATTGATGTCAGCCAATTCGAAGCCATGGTAGGATATCTCATAACACCCCACCATATCACCTTTTTTGACCAGGACTATTCGTCATCCAAATCCAACCATAATGATGCCCTTCATATCGAAGTCTTTATTCATAAACATAAGGTCAGACGAGTCTTAGTAGATGGCGGAGCAGGACTAAATATATGTTCTTTAAAATTGGTCAAGGCACTAGGCTTTTCTGATGCTTGTGAAGATGCCACAAGAAGCATAGTTATCAAGGCATATGATGATGAAGAACGTTCCTCTCGGGGCGTAATTACACTCCCAATTCGAATCAGACCAGTCATTGTCAACACCATTTTTCAAGTTCTATATTTAGATCTACCATACAACATTTTACTCGGTCGACCTTGGATTCACGCTCTAAAGGCCATCCCTTCCATGTATCACCAATGCTTGAAATTTCCTTTTGAAGGCACTGAGATTACTATATATGGAGACCCTGATTTGTTCCAATATTGTACCAACTTATGAGGTGTCTCAGAATGCCAAGTCCCTATCAATAGGGAAGCTCTGACATCTTTGTCTTCCAAATTCATTGACCCCTCAACACTCATGAGGTCTTCCGCTTCTTCATCCACTGCATCCGCTTTTGCTTCTTCCACCACCACGACCATCTCCATAACACCTTCCACTTCATGTATCACCCCAAGCATCGACCCGAGGTTCCAGATTCAGGATCAAGGATGTGGAGAGTATAAGCTGAATACAGCCTATTGCATAACCAAGATGCCCAAGTCTCCCTAGGTCTATGGCAAACCTTGTTTTAGAATACAAGCAAAAGAAACTTTCAGGGTTCCTCCAAATAAAATTTTCATAAAGTGGGGTGAAATGAGTCAAGAGGACACAGATGATATACTATCCTGGATTTATAGAAAACCACGAGACTTAACTCCCTTGCCAGTAACAATATATGGAAAAGGATACATCATGATAAAAGCAAAAGGTTATGATGGAAAAAGTGGTCTTGGCAAGGATAAAAATGGAAGGCGTGAGCCACTATCAATTTTAGAAAGACCAAAACATCTTGGGTTAGGGTTAGGTCCATGAGAATTTGGCGATCCAAGTACCAATGTGCTTCCATGTGAGTTAGTATATGCTTCAGACTGTGTTGAGACAACTGAGAACACCTCCTCTAAAACTGACTCTCACGAATGGGAATTTGGCTCTCAGCAATCCTTAAGTGACTACTACCTTGACAAATTATTCCTTGAACCTAGTGAGCCTACATTTGAGGAATGATTCTGGAAAATGTTTAAGATCGATACAACACCAAATGATGTCAAGTATAGATCATATTCTATTCCCATTCGTCCTAGCCCTGACATACCAGCCCAGTCATCCCAAGCTGACAACCATCATTGGGAATCGCCTGAGCCATCACTTACCACTACTGATCCTGACTCTAATACTACTCCCTTTTTCCCTTACTTTGCTGGTGAGTATGAAACAAGCGAAGGAGAATACTGGATATAATCTAACATAGAGCCAGACAATGACTTCTTTTTTAACATCTCAGAATCCATTTGCATGTTCCCTGTGTCATCTCCTCAATTTGCAAATACTGATGATGGAATATCCTTAGTTTACCCTGACCTAATTGACTGGAACCAACAAGGCCCACTAGTAATGGACACTTTTCAAAATGATGAGGCTTTAGCAGAATTTCTAGGACTATGTGAAGGCATTCCAAATGGGGATCACAAAGCTGGATTTTCTATTGACTTGGATAGTGTTGCTTATTTCGGGGAGACTGTACCATCCTCTAGTCGCAAAATTAAAAAGAAAAATAAAACAAAAAGACATGTCTCTAGGTGAAATCCGAAAGGAACCTTCTGATGACAAAATAATAAAAATAAAGGACGTACCCGAGGGTGAAAACCTCCCTGAGGCACCTAAGGGTGGAGGATTGAACTTTCTTCCCGTAGACAGAGAAAAATCAGCAATGCTCATAGAAGACACCATACCAGTTAATATAGCTATTGTGGAGGACCCAAAAATGGTTCTCTTTGCGGCATCATTGATAGAAGTTGAACACCCAGAATTTCAAAAGTTCTTCTCAAAACGCAAGATAAACTTCGCATGGTCTTATGTCGATATGCCAGGGTTAGATCCTGAGTTAGTGTTACATCACTTGCCATTATTGCCAGATACCAAGCCAGTATAACAAAAGCTAAGAAAAATGCACCTGCAAGTTGCATTATTGGTTAAAGCCGAACTAAAAAAGTTATTGGATGTAGGTTTTATCAGGTCAATTGACTATGCTGAATGGATTTCCAACCTCGTCCCTATCACCAAGCCTATTGGACAGATTCACATATGCACATACTTTCGAGATATCAATAAAGCATGCCCTAAAGATGATTTCCCTCTGCCAAATATCGATATCATTGTGGACCTTACAGCTGGATATGAGATGTTGTCCCTTATGGATGGTTTTTCTGGTTATAATCAGATTCGTATTGCCCCTGAAGACCAACACAAAACTGCTTTCACATGCCCTTGGGGTACATACTGTTGGACTGTAATGCCGTTTGGTCTTAAAAATGCAGGTGCTACATATCAAAGGGCAATGACAACAATATTCCATGACATGATGCACAAATTAATGGAGGACTATGTGGATGACCTTCTGGCAAAGTCATTGACAAGAAAAGACCACCTTTTAGTATTAGACAAAGTTTTTAGGAGGCTGGAAGAGTATAAGGTCAGGTTAAACCCAAAAAAGTGTGTTTTTGGTGTAACATCAGGCAAGTTGTTGGGGTACATAGTCTCCCGTAGAGGCATTGAAGTTGACCCCGCCAAAGTTAGAGCTATATTGGATATGCCTCCTCCTAAGGGAATCAGTGACCTAAGAACGCTACAAGGTAGGCTTCAATCTATCAGATGGTTCATCACTCAACTTGCAGATAGGTGTCAACCATTTCATTATCTTTTATGCAAAGGGATCCCCTTTGTGTGGAAAAATAAGTGTTAGGAAGCATTCAACCGGATTAAAAAATACTTATTGTCACCTCCAGTTCTCATGCCTCCCATCCAAGGAAAACCATTAATTTTGTACATCTTTACAGCTACTTCAGCACTGGGGGCATTACTAGCACAAAATGACTATGAAGAAAAAGAACGAGCTATATATTATATTA
Organism: Sequoia sempervirens; assembly: GCA_007258455.2. Classification (NCBI taxonomy): domain Eukaryota; kingdom Viridiplantae; phylum Streptophyta; class Pinopsida; order Cupressales; family Cupressaceae; genus Sequoia; species Sequoia sempervirens. The sequence continues at coordinate 8,893 of VDFB02122466.1, read as the reverse complement.
GTTGAACACTGGTGGGGTATGAGCTAAATTACACACTCGTTGAACATGCTTGTTTGGCAGTTGTATTTGTAGCCCAAAAATTAAGGCATTACATGTTAAATCATAAGACACACTTGGTAGCCAAGATCGATCCCTTGAAGTACCTCTTGAGTCGAGCAGCACTGACAAGACATTTGGAAAAATGGGTCACAGTCCTTAGTGAATATGATATTCAATATGTCGAGCATAAAGCCATCAAGGGACAGGTAATAGTAGACCAGCTTGCAGATGCAGCAATACCAAATAGCCATCCTCTTATAATAGAATTTCCAAATGAGTTCATATTTCAAGTAGAGCCCCAACAACCTTGGCAATTATACTTCAATGGATCTCACACTAATCATGGCTCGGGAGCTGGAATACTATTCATTACTCCACAAGGAGATTCCATCCCAAGGTCATTTCGCATTGCATTTCCATGCACTAATAACATGGAAGAGTATGAAGCACTAATTACGAGACTCCGAATGGCTATCAAGTGGAAAATCAGGAATTTGCAAGTCCTCGGTGATTCTCAGTTAGTTATCAACCAAGTCAATGATGAGTACGAAACCAAAGATGAGAAGTTAATCCCTTATAAATGAATGGTTGATATTTTTCTAACATATTTTCATAGGCTATCCTTTGAATTGATTCCAAGAACACAAAACAAGGCTGCTGACGTTATGGCAACAATCGAATCTTTGCTTGATATTCCCAGCAATGTCCCACAATTTGAGTTTTTGGTTGAGCAATTATTGGTTCCTACTTATGATGTCCCCGAATTCGAAATAATCTGTGAGCTTGTTGGTTCCAGTTCCCCCTGGTATAATGACACTTTTGACTACCTTCATTCACAAATCCTTCCTCAAAGCCTTTCTAATAACCAAAGGAAGTCCTTTATCCGCAAAGCTGCATGTTATACCATCATCAGCGACACCCTTTACCGCCGTAGCTTTGACAATACCCTTCTCCATTGTCTTGACACTAATGAAGCAAAAATGACCTTACGGGAAGTGCATGAGGGTATATGTGGGTCCCATTCGAGTGGCCTGACCTTAGCTAAAAAGATTACGAGGCTTGGGTACTATTGGCTGACACTAGAAAAGGATGCACTAGAATTTGTAAGAACATATCACCAATGTCAGATTCACAGTGATTTGATTCATGCTCCAGCACAAGAGTTAAGGCTAATCACTTCTCCTTGGCCTTTCGCACAATGGGGACTTGATCTCGTGGGCAAGATTCACCCCACATCCTCCAATGGACACAAATTCATTATCATTGCCACTGAATATTTTACTAAGTGGATCGAGGCCATTCCACTCACTTACATTACTGACAAATAGATCTCCAAGTTCATCCTCAGTTACATCATTTGTCGGTATGGCATTCCACAATCCATCATCACAGATAATGGTCGTCCCTTCAAAAATCTAGAGGTACGTGAACTGTGCCAGCATTTCCATATCAATCACCGCTTTTCCACACCTTATTATCCACAAGGAAACAGTCAAGCTGAGGCATCTAATAAAACCATTATCAAAATTCTTAAAAAGACTGTCAATGACGCTAGCTGTGACTGGCACATCCAGCTCAACCCTGCTTTGTAGGCATACCGCACGAGCATCCGTACCCCCACTGGTGCCACACCTTTTGCCCTTGTCTTTGGAGCCGAAGCCATCTTTCCCATAGAGTTTGAAATTCCATCTTTGCGAGTCTCCATGAAAGGCCTTACCATTGATGAAGAATACAGACAATCAAGACTGCATGATTTAGAAATGCTAGATGAACACATACACAATGCATTGAATCATTTATAAGCATACCAAAATCATCTGTGCAGAAGTTATAACAAAAGGGTGATGACTCAAAAGTTTGACATTGGCGACCTAGTTCTCATGCAGAATCCCAAGAATCAGTCAGATAGAGAAAAGCCAGGGAAATTTGAGCCTAATTGGCTGGGCCTTATGTCATCATAGCATCATTTGGTTCTAGAGCATATCAGTTAACTACTCCTGAAGGTGAACAATTGATAGAGCCAATCAACAGTCTACATTTGCGCAAATTCTATGCATAGCATCAGAAAGCCTGTTTGAAAACTAGTAAAAAATACAAAAAAAATTGGAAAATGCAAAAAAATTGTCACCTTGATGAAAACCTGGCAAATAGGCATCCTGGTGACATAAAAAAAAAAGAATAAAATGACAAAAATAAAGAGAAATAATTTGTCCAATAGTGAAAACCTGGTAAACAGGCGCTTTGGATAAGTACCATGGTGAAAACCTAGCAAACATGCACCATGTGTAGTCAGTCATTATTGTGCCATCTACTGTCACTCTATCTACCTTTGTCCCTAATGAACATACTCTTTTCCGACATTCATCATAACACTTCGTCCTGATATCATGATATTTTTGTCCATGGCTGATAATGGTTGAAATAAAGTCTTGCAACTATCCACTGTCCATGCTAGTCATGCCTTTTCTTTACATTTCATTTTTCCCTGGCTCGTACTCAACCTAACCAGTGGAAAAATTTTGTCATGAGACTACAGTGGGTACCACACATGATCCTAAAAATTAGAAAATGTCCTTAAAAAGACCTAAAAATTAGAAAATGTCCTGAAAAAAGACCTAAAAATCAGAAAATGTCCTGAAAAAAAGACTTAAAAATCTAAAATGTCCTAAAAAAAGACCTAAAAATTAGAAAATGTCCTGAAAAAAGACCTAAAAATTAGAAAATGTCCTAAAAAAGACCTAAAAATAAAAAAACGTCCTAAAGAAAACACAAAACTTCCAAAACATAGTCATGTCAGTCAACACAATCACATCAATTCAAGTCTCAAGATTAGTCTTTGTCATTGTTGAACTACATTGTCTCTGCGCATTTGCTACGTAGGCAAGGCTCATCTTCGAGCCCCCGAGACATTAGGTCAGTCCTATTAGGTTTGTCAAAATAAATCATGACTCAATCTTTCGTCAACAAGACAAAGTCTTTGGTCATGTCGAACTACGAGGTCTTTGAGTGCATGACGTAGGCAAGGCCATCTGTCGATGGGCCCTCGAGGCTGCACTAGGTCAGTCCATTAGGGTTCATTGCACAATTTTCGCACACACATGAAATAGTCTTTAAATTTGAATGAATAATCTACCCAAGTGAACTTCGACAATCTATTAACGAAACATGATAATCATCTTGACATATCAAAATTGGTTAATCTCAGTCAAACTTAGTCAAGCCAGTCAAATATTTCTTACTCTTTAGATGTGTCCTTCTAAAGGGTAGCCCGTCATTTAAATCATGCCCTAAGATGTGTCCTTCCTAGGCATCGTCATCGTCATCCGACATTTTGAGCAATCCTTTTGACACATGTGTCCTTCTAAAGAACAACCCCTATCATTTATGCCTTAGGATGTGTCATTCCTAGGCATCGTCACTGTCACCTAGCATTTTGAGGGATCCTCTTGACTTTTGGGGGTTTCTCCTCTTGACATCAACATTATTCAGGATGTGTCCTTCCTGAATTTGGCAATCTTTGGCACTCGTCATCTTGGCATCCTCAAAACCTTGACACCTTGGCATCTCGACATAAAACCAGACATCTCGACATTAAAACACTTGGCAAACACTTTGCACTTGTCTGTTGATTTTTCATCATGTTACTAGTTTTTCAGCGAGATCTCAACAACAGGATTTAGAGAAGCAGCGACGTATCATGACGTTTGTCTTGTCTTTTGACACTCATGTTACTAGTTTCTTAGCGATGTCCTGACTCCGGGATTTAGAAAAGCAGCGACATATCATGATGATGGTTTTGGCTTTATTTTGTCCTTTTTGGCAATCATATTACTAGTTTCTCGAGGATGTCCTGGAAACAGGATTTAGAGAAGCAACGCCATTTCATGATTTGTCCTTCTTGTCTTTTTTTACTTCTAGTTGGTTATGACAAAAAGACTAGGGAAAATGTGCCTTTTTGTATGAGTCATGATCATCCTTGTTTGTGATTGTTTAAGTCAAGTGATGGTATGACCTTGCACACCTTGATTTATGTCATATCATGGTGTTTGTTGGCCATCACGATAATCTTCCCAATGATGATTAAGAGCAACAATTAGTAGTCCTATGGCAATGTGTTGAAGGATCTTTTTCGTCTTACTAACATGCGTCTCCTTCTATTTTGTCATCTTCCCTCACCCATCTCATAGAGGCATTGCATCCATATCATCATCCATATCTTTTGCACTAACATTTTTTTATCTCTTCATATTCTAGTCTTCTCATCAATTTCGAGAGCACACATGTGTTCTTGGAACCCGTCTGTCCTCTTGAGGGGGCATATCATAACCCTCCTCATCATTCTTCCTCATCTTATTTTGCACCAGGGCATATTTTTGACTTATTTGTCCTTGTCACAATGCGACAGGCTGCATTATGACAAAGAGGGGCAAAATGTAAACACTGAAAAATTGACCTAGGCCTGCAAGCTCCATTTCTCGCCACTTTCGTCCTAGCATAATTAAGATACTTAATTATGTTATCCGGTCCATTTTCATCTATTAATTAAATAATTTTAATTATTTAATTAATTCATGTATATTTATTCTATCATGATCGATTAGATAAACTAATTGCATCACTAATTTCTTCCTCTTCTTCAATAGTTAAATAAATTATTATCTATTTAATTATTCTGTCATCTTTCATCTATATTTAAATAATTACCATTAATTATTTATCTATTCATGGTCCTTTAATTCTTCCATAGTTAAACAATTATTAAAATCATTTAACTATCCCATGCCACCTCCCCTAATTAAATAGTTAATCTAAATTAATTATTTAAGGTCTAATTTTCATCTCTCCATTTAATTAAATTAGTAAATTTAATTAAAAGCTCCTCTTGTCCATTTCCTCCATTTTCAAATAGATTATAATTTGAATAAATTATTTATTTTCCACTTGTCTATTTCCTCCATTTTCAAATAAATAATTTGAATAAATTATTTATTTTCCACTTGTCCATTTCCTTCATTTTCGAATAAATAATTTAAAATAAATTATTTATGCACCACTTGGTCAAAGATTCCCTGTCATAATCCCCTGTCATAACATTCATTTCCTGTCATAGTCTGCATGTCTGGCATAGCCTACATGTATTGCATGTCTGTCATAGCCATCAGCGTCATAGTTTTTTCCATGCATGGCATATTCTTGGTGCATCAATTCTGGACCGTCGATTCGACCTTCAATCTCATCCGTCCATTTGAAATTTCCTTTTCTTATAAAATGGCAATTTCAAATTCATTTGGTCTTCTTCTTCCTCTTCTCTCTCTCAAGCATTCAGGTGAACTTTTGATCTTTATTTTCATAACACATTTTCATGCATACTTAGAACTTCTCTTAGGCACTTAGAGTCATCTTTGCATAGTAAAATCCTTCAACACTTGTGTAGGACATGGCATAGTCTTAAGTTGCTAGAACAATCTGAGGGCACTCTTCAACTTGCAACAAGCTAGAAGGTGTAATGGAGGTCAGCCATGGAGATTGAAGATTTGGGTAACTTTGTTTTATTTATTTTCATGTTTTCTCCTTTGCACTCCATTATCTCTTTGGATTTTTACATTTAGCAATTCTAACCTAATCAACCATAAATTTCTAGAGATACACCTGTAACCATCAAATGAAGAAACCCTTGTTTTTAGTGTAATTCTTGAGGGTTTATTGGATGTAGCACTTCCACAACCTTTCAGACTCTGCCACCACCTTAGACACCTTTATTTAGGCCCCAATATGCTTAGAAAATAGAGAAACTTCTGGTATCTCAGATATTTTTGCAAACCCTAGGGTAAAAACTCTATTTTTAAGTGAAAAAAACCACCATTTTTAGACCTTTAACTCTTCATTTTATTTCAAAACCCAGTTCTCCACACCTTCCACTCTTGAAATAACGTCAAGACATGTAATAACATTTCTACATAAAGTTTTTATACAAAAATGCTTGAATGGCTTGTGCATAAGCAAAAAACACAAGAAAAATAGTAAAATATGAATTGAGCAATTGAAACTTTATTGATTCAAAGAAAAAAACTCCTTCAACCAAACCCGTCTCGAGCCCTTGAAGGCCTTAAGTACACCTGCATAACCCATGAAACCTCCATATAATTCCTCCAATTTACAAAGCAATGGGAAGATAAAACCATGTAAGTGGTTTCCCCAAACTAATTGCCACCAAAACCATTCTTGATAGTTTAAAACCACGAACCACCCCAATGTGTAATTATGATAGCACTCAAGATAGAATCCATGAATAGATAATGTATTTGACCAATAACTCATCGAGAGCACAAATTCCAAAACTAGCCCTCCACTATGAACATATCAACTAAGTAGGAACCCATAACATTATGGAAAGATGATCCACTTCTCCCAATGTAACTCCCAAGCATTACATGTGAGAGATGGTCAATTTCATTGATGGAAATGATTGTGTGACTCCCATTGATGACCTTATTTATTCAATTCCATTACAACAATATCCCAAGCATTCCAAAGAATACTAATGAAAACAATATTTCCCTCAACACCTCATGATCATTCAAGTACTCATTCTAACAATACAAGAGATTTACACATCAAATTGCAAGTGAATATAATTTACTATATCTTAACATAAAAAATGCAAAACCTAATAGAAAAATGTATCAATGACGTACAAGGATGTATAAGAAAGTTCAAATTTGAAAATAGAATGTAAACTTAGAAAACTGTAGATTTGAAAACCTTAATAATGTAAAACCCTAAAAAGAAGGTTGGATCAAGTGTAGGATTGGTTGGGCTCAACAAAATATAAAGAAAAAAAAAGTTTATTTATGAAGTTAATCTAGGATAATTAAGTAAATGCAATCAATCAAACACAATCAACCTAACATAATTAAGGGTTGATAGGGGTATTGGATAGTTAGAAATATCATAAGGGTTGTTGATTTCTCATGGGGAGGCAAGTTCTCCTAGATCAATCCCCAAAAAGTGAAACAAGATTAAAAATAGTTGGCAAGCACTCTAGATGTTCAAATTTGTTACTCATTTTATTGCATTGAATCAAAATGTCTCACTATTAATTGCTCCAATGCTATAAGATAAATGAATGTCTTGATGATTATAATGAATATATTGTATGTTATTAATGCTAGCGTATATCATCAGATTATGCCAAACATGTGTTTAGTCAACTCAAAGTGGGTGAATGACGCCACTTAGCCAAAAGTTTGAATTTTGAATTTTAAAATGAAAGGGAATAGGTTTGTGACCATGAGGTCACCCTTGCAATTGAAGAAGTGTCCTAGAATGGGTTAATAGTTAAATCTAAGTGGCTAACAATCAATTCCAGGTGGCTAATGGATAAATGAGGGCATACCCATTGGTGAATGTGATAAATGGGAAAATAAGGTAAATGTATAGATGTGTGTGAATAAGAATAGGATAGGGCTAATTGTATAGTGATTTAAGTATGCAAATTGATAAAAGGCTAGAGAGATGAGCTTGAATTTACATGTTGAGTCACTACGTACATGTATCAAGACATTTCTTCAAAATAGACACAAAATTGTGTGGGAAATGACATGGTATGCACAAATTTTACTGTTACAATTACACACATATTGATTTACAAATGCTTTGCATATGTTATAAATTTACTTCAAAATTAATACCTATTAATACTTCTTCTTTAAGAAAACATGATTATGTATTCTCTAATAAAAATTTCACCATAACAAGACTTCTTGCAATTACTTCAATTGTAGCATACATAATTTCATATTGCACCTATCAATGTGCCCATTACATCTTCACATGTGATTGCTAGTATATGTATGTCTCTTCAAAAAAAATAGATGGGTTAAGCTCTCTCCTTACTCTTTGAGTAAGAGATAGAGTAAGAGATAGTAGGGGAGAGGACTAGATAGTATTACAAACCTAGTTCAAACGAGCATAAACAGGAAAGAACCAGGAAGAAAACCTTCGGTTGTAGCTCGATTAAGAGTACAAAAATAGACCCCTTTACAAAACCTATGAGTTTCCAAAATACATACCCCTTTACATTTTAAACATACCCTTTATACAATGCCAGACATTTGACCCATATTTCAAAAAACATCACTGGGTATAGATTATGCCCATACACAATTATGACCGTTTTACATTGTTTCCAATTTGAGAATTCAAATTTTACAAAATTTTCCTATTAGAGGCATTCAGGGCACAGTCTTCAACAATAGTAGTATGTTCACATTTTGGACTAACAAGCACCTATATAAACCATCAAGGTAGCTTACAATAACCAATCTATATTATTCTAAATGACACAAAATATGATGAGATAGTAATGCAAAATATAAAAGACGCTTAGAATAACCAATCTATATTGTTGTAATCTATTGCATACCTCTCCAAAAGGATCAAAGTTGGCTATTGTTGCAGCAGGTCCATGATCAATCGTGCCAAGAATATCGCAAAAGTGGGAAAATGAGAAATCTATATTGTCACAATAGAAAAGATGCTTAGGCTAACATATCTATATTAATCTAAACAACCTGAATGATGATGAGTTGGTGATGCAAACTATAAAAGATGCATACCTCTTCGAAAGGATGAGAGCTGGCTATTGTTGCAGTAGGTCCATGATCAATCATGCCAGGAATATCGCAAAAGTGGAAAAATGAAAAATATATATTATCACAATAGAAAAGATTCTTAGACTAACATATCTATATTAATCTAAACAACTTGAATGATGATGAGTTGGTGATGCAAACTATAAAAGACGCATACCTCTTCGAAAGGATCAGAGCAGGCTATTGTTGCAACAGGTCCA
>VDFB02122465.1:0-18730 GCA_007258455.2 Sequoia sempervirens | reverse complement strand
TTTCTTTTGTCTTGGGTGTTCTTGTTTGGGTCTTAGGGGTTTTTTCTTTTTCTCCTAACTCTTGGTTTTCCTTTGTTTTTCAGGTTTGGGTTTCAGACTGGCACTCACACTTGTTACTTTCCAAATTTCAAGCATGTTTGTATTCTAATCTTGACCCCCACACTTTTCCTTGTGTTTTATTTGTTCTATCAGATTCGGGTTTCAGATCGAAACTGCCACCTTACACCCTTAAAGGTGTAAGTTCCTCTTTTCATTTCAATCCTGAATTCTGCTTTTCTTTCTTGTGTATTTTTTCTTGTGTTGGAATTAGACATCGAACCAAAACCAGATTCAAGAACTTTTCCAAATTTCTTGTTCCTGTTTCCATCCCAATCCCAACTTTCGACTCTCTTTGCCTTGTTTGGAATCATATTTTAGACCAAAACTTCAACTAAGAACTTTCCAAAGTTCTTGTTTCATGATTCTTCCTGATCCCGATTCTTGCTCTGTCTTTGTTTGTCAGGATTTGGATTTTGGACCTTCACTTGAAATTTTCACTCATTGAAAGTTAGGTGTCATGTCGAAGTTCGATCCTGACTCTCGTTTACCTCCGTTCTTGCGACTGTGCATTAATGACTTTCGCCCCAATCCTGAGGCCCGACCAACCCGCATTAATGTCTAACCATTCACACATACAAATGAGTTTTTATTCATGTCACTCCTAGGTTTCCATTCATTTTGGCTTGTACAGTTTGATGGAATGAACCAGAGTGACATCGAGAGTTAGGGTTTGAGGAGGTGCTTTGATTTCTCACTGTGCTATCAGATTTTTGGTTGCATTTGGAGGTAGTTTTTTTTCCTGTGTTTGCTTCGCTCATTGTTTTGCATGTTTTCTTTCTTGCCTTCTTTTCTAGTTTATTATTTTTGGATTTTTTATGTTTCCCTTCACACCCTTTAGTGCATTTTTTCCATTCTTGAACCCTTTGGTTCATTGTGCATTTTTCTTTTCTTGCATTTTTGTTTTGTTTTCTATTCGTCATATTTTTTGTCCTATCATGCCCTTGTTTTCTAGGGTTTTTCTATACTTCCTGGTCAAAAATGTTTTTCAATTGATAAATTTAAAATTCCAACCATTATGAATCAAAAATATTGAATCCCAACCGATCTAATCCTGAAGGTGCGAGTTAAAGATACTGTTATATCTATTTTTCCTTCATTTATTGCTGACTATTTTATTCCCAATTCTTGCATCTATTTCAGAATTAGGAATTGGAATTGCACTTGTGTCTTTACCATAGTTGGGGTCTACCTCCTTCGTTGGCTTTGATCCCGACTTCTGATGTATTATTAGGATCGGGGTTCTGATCGTCACCTAAGAATGTTAAATTTTTTTGTCAATATACCACATCATGTCCTGATTTCAATCCCCACATTATATCGGGATCAGATTTTGGACCAGCACTAAAATTTTGATGTAGTGTTAAGTCCCTTGACTTGGGGTCACTTTGATTCTGACTTCTGACACAACGTCAAGATTGGGACTTAGAGTTGACCTATTCCCACTTTTTAAACCTAAGGTTAGGTTCCAAATCGAATCCCAATTCTGATTCCCAATATCTTATTGGGATCAAAATGTCGATTTCGACTTTCAATTCATCATTAGGATCAAAACTCAAAGAAAAACATTCATTGACTCCATGTGTTAAGTATCACTACTTGGTGAAGGCGCAATCCCAATTCCCAAACACATTGCGGAATCAAACCATGGAATGGCACTAAAACTTGTTCATAACTATAGGTATGGGTGTTGGAACACAACCCAATAGTGATGTTCGATAGAATTAAAAAGTGTTATTTTAAATTAAAGGTCAAGGTTTGTCTCGATCCTAACTTCCGATATAATTTAGTAATGTTCTTACAATGGTTAGGTTATTGGTTCTATCCTAAACCCAAAACACAAAAAATGTTGAGTTAAATTGTAGAATGGGAATTTATCTTGAACGAGTAGAAATTTAATATGAATGCTTGTGCTAATATTATCTTCACATATCTCTTCTTTGCTTGATAATTGTTAGTATTGTAGGATTATTAATAAATGTCTAATTCAGAGGAGGAAGTTCCCATTGAAGGAACATCAAAAGTGACGAAGGCCAAAAGGTTAAAACCAAAACAAGTTCCTCTCACAATGAAGTATAAGTTCCAAGAGAACCCAATACCATCCAAGTTTGGTTATGAGGTTATGAAGTTCGCTAACACACTTGTGGGACATGTTGATTTAGACAAGTTTTGCAAAGATACTTTTTTAGAAGAAGCTACCCCAAGGCCAGAGATGATTCCATAGTCTGGGTTGGTTTATGTGGCTACATTTCCCATTGCAATGCAATGTCCAGAATTTATATTAACTATTGCATAGACATACAATCCAACTTAGAGGAGTGTATTGATTCCTAGGGTAATGTGATCATTGATTTGACCCCAACAATGATTAAACTAGTTTTTGATCCTCCTCCTTACCCTATTCTCAAGATTATGACTGAAGTTGATGCACTTAAACTCTGGGCAATAGATGAGGAGGAGAACAAATGAGTAATCAACAAAAGGTGGCTTAAGTCAAACAAGAAATTAGTAAAGAAGGTACCACCTAACCCTAAGACTCTGGATTGGGGGAAAATTATTTCAGATATCATCCATGGCCAATTATCGAAGCTAACAAAAACCAAGACATTCTATATTTCTTCATACGTGGTATATTGTGTTGCAAGAATGTGACAGTTTCCTAGGTTAAATTATGAAGGGTCAATGGATGATGGCATAGATCAAAAGGAGGTCTAGGAATATTATGGGAAATTGGAGCTTAAGAAGGTGGAGCAACATTTCAGAAGAGTTAATGATGTATTTTTATATGCTATTATTAATCAGCTCACTAGTGATGTTTGTTTTAGATTGTCCACTAAGGCAATGGAGTTAGTTGAAGAGTGGGGTTATTGGTTTATCCAATACCCCAAATCTACTTATTTTAGACTATTTGAATATGATGGGCACCCTTTCAAGTTGCCAAGGTGTTTTAATGACAGATGGGTCTTGATGGAGTTCGCTCCTCAAGCAATAGAGGTGAATACCAAGTTTTTTGCACAACATAAGGCTAGTTTCCATTCTTTCCCAATGCAATTGGGGTTTTATTCTTGTTCCTCTTTGATAGTAGCCAAAAAAGCAATGAAAGAGTTTCAGTCCACTAATTTACAACAACATACATCCAGGAAACATTTTGATCCACAGAAGAAAATGTACGGTTTATATGCTTCACAGTTTCCCCATCATCGACCACTTCTTGAAGACTCTTGGGCCAACCTGCAAGATCAGTTTGAAGGAAAAGGGGGTATGAAAGATTGAAAATTCCACAAATGAAGGATTTTGAGGTTAAAAAGGATATAGTAGAAGGAACTATTGATGATGGGATCACTCTTTATAATCGTTATGAAATGCATAAAGTGGCTATTAGGGGTTTGGATCCAATCAATTGGATGGAAAAGGAGGAAACTAATATCCGTAAAGTTTCATGGGTAGTGGTGGATAGAAGTCTAAAATGGATAAATCTCCATTTAAAGCAACCAAGGGTTAAGGGTTCAAGGAAGAGGGATTCTATTAGTGAACCTACTTCCTCTATTGAAGCAAGACAATACAAGAGGCTAAAGAAAACTGTTGTAGCAACGGAGGCAGCCACAGAAGAGCCTGCTAAAGCAGAAGAAGAAATGTTGGTAAAACAGGTCACTGAAGCCTTGGAAAAGGCTAAAGTTTCTTATGTTACTTCTATTGTAGGGTTTTTTTCAGGTCTTGGTGTTGCACCCATATCAACTGTGTACCTTGGAGAACAAGCTTCTAAATAAGTACCTTTAGTTGTCCCTTTACGAACTAAGGATACTCCTCTAACTGCACCATCAACTTCAAAACTAGCAGATGGTGAAGAAGAGGGTCCTCCTATGATCAATGTAACATATTCACTTATCCCCTCGAACTCTGAGAAAAATCCATCTCAGAAAGGAGAAGGATCAGAGTGGGAAGAATATCTGGAGAAGGTTGGGGAACTTGGAGAAGAGGAGTCTGGGTTTGAAGAAGGAATTTTCTAGCATGAAGCTAAAATGAATGATGTTTTGTCCAAAGATGAGCAGAAAGAAATAATGGAAAGTGCTCAAAGATTAGCTGCTAAAGAGTTAGCTAGGGAGGAAGGTGTGTATGGAGGAGAGTTATCACATGAATTAGCTTGAGCAGTTGATTATGAAATGCATACACAAATTGGTGATTTAAATAATGAAAAACAAATTTCTTTCTTGTTCTATCTCTTGTCCTCATCTCCATTTTTATTATTTTGAAGTTTGTATTGATGGCTTGCATGAAGATATCATAGGCGTTAGTGTACATGAAGATGAAAACATTGAAATAAGTTTTTGGACAACTGATAAAATTCAATATGATGGCTTTACACTTAAATAATGTGAATTTTGTAAAAATATGGATGCATATGAGAGCCTATTAATTTGCAGTGCAACATGTTGTCTTCCCCATTCATAGTGCAATTTAAAAGGGTCATATGAGATCAATGCTAGAGAAATAAAGGTGGAAAGAGATGTGGGCTAAAATTTTTATTTGAGAAGCACATGTGTCACAATAGATTGTTAGGATAATAATCAAATAGTGAGACAATTTGAAAAGTATTTGTATTCACCAAAAGTTTCTCATGATCCAAATTATTGTGCTAATGAATATTGTATCAATACAATTGATTGCAAGGTATGTTGTTTGTATATTGTCCTAGAGGTGAGCACAATTAAATATGAAGGTTTTATTCATGATGAAGATGTAGATTCTTGTAGTGTGGACAACAATTTTATTGAGTTCCAGTGTTTCACTTGGGCCCAACAAATAGCTTGCAATAATTATGAAAAGAAAAAAATTCTTTAGGTTGATGAGCAACTAGTTGCTCAAGTTTCTTGTATGCTTGAGCTTCAATTTTTTTAGTTTGAGATATTAGTGGATGTGTTTTATTTTGTAGATAAAAAGATGGAGAGGAAAAATTTTCATTGCATTGTGAATGGAGGTGTTTTCTCCATGCTTCAATTCAATCGATGAGGTTAGTAGGTATGAATATACCATAGTTTCTTTTGAGGTTGGACTAAGTTTTCAAGTTGTTCCCTTGGCCACTTTGGGATTCAAATGATATATAGTGGCCTAGTTCAAAACTTTTCATTTTTAGTTTCCTTGAAATGGAAAGGTTAATAGTTGATATTTAATTCACACTTTTGGAGGAAATCATAACTTGTTGCATGCAGTAGGTTTTAATTTCTATAGTTTTTTGAAGGAGGCAACACTAGTTAGGAGATTAGCTCATTTAGTAGGCTTTTCTTTGATAGAGGCAAGTGGATGTAGAAGCTTTTTCATAGCCATGTGACATTGGTATTCATGGAAAGTGTGACCTACAATATAAAGTGGTTATTTTTTGTTCAAAAATATCTTCAAACTTATGTATCTTCATGCCATTGGTTGCAAGTTATTGTCTTTCCTTGTACATATCATGTTGTCTTTTATATATTGTTGTCTTTGTACAGTCATAACCTTTGTGATGATGAATTACAAGAAAATCTTGATCCCCTCTTTTTTCCCTCAACTTCAGTTCATAAAAATATTGTGTATTCTCACTATGTCTACAAGAGACACATGTCCCTAATCAGTGTAATTATTGGGACCTATATTTTTCATGTCTTTTTTTTTTTAAGTCCCATACTTTTTGTGTGTCTTAGTAATATTTGACCCATTATTAATAACCAATATAATAAATTATAAATGGTCCATCTTCCTTAAAATTTTCCCTTTTTATTTTTTATGAATCCCCCTTTTATATTTTAGTCAAATGTCCAAGTTGAAAAACCAAAATTTGTCTAAGTGTTTGAGTTTTTTGGGATTTCAGAATTTTGGGTTCATTCATACCTACATACCTTCACTACTAATACTGATTCCACACTCTAATACTTCTAAAAAATTCCTAAGTGTTTTTTATCACCCTGTCAAAGTTACATGTTTATCCATTCTTGCATGCACTTCGTATTGATCTTGAAACCTTGCCTAGAAACCTTGTGAAAGTGGTTAAGTTTCAAGATTGTTAGGGTTTCCCTTACATTCATACCACCTTTGAGAATCCCTGATCCCAAAATTATAAAGGGTAAAATATTTTCTAAGATTTATTTTGTAAAAGTCATGGAGTTTCACATTCCTTAATACCATTCCTTTTGCATTCCTAATCTTTGAAGCTAGAAATTATTGTAAAAGCCTAAGTCCTTTTCATTTTTTGAATTTTCATACTTCCTCATCCATCCATCCCTTTTAGACTTGCCATATTGATCATGATTCCCCTGATAGTTTGATACTATGTTGATTTCTCAATTGATCCTATAGGAGTTGGTCTTTTGGCCATCCCCTTTTTAGGTACCTTTTTTCATCCACCCTTGAAGGTATAAAACTCCAAAAAAGTCCTTTGAAGTTCTCCCAAGTGTTTGTTGGAATTTCAAAGTTTTGAATCCTTCCATACCCATTGGAATTATCATCATAGTCATACTTTCCTTGAAAGTATGATTCCCCAAATTTATATTAGTCCAATCCAAAATTTCTCTAATTCTTTTGAACTTTTATGATTTCCCATACATTCATCCTTTTCTTTTAACCCCAATACCCAAAGGGTTCACCTTTCCTTTCCTAACATCATCATCCTTCTAGACTGTTAGAAGAATATCCTTCTTCCCATCCCATGGGAGGTTGTTTGAAAAATCCCAATGTTTGATGGATAGGTGTTTTGTTGGGATATCAGAGGTGGACATGCCAACATCCTTGGTCCAATTGGTATGCAAATCAAATGGATCCAAAAGACCCAATAGTTTGAAAAATCATGAGCATTAATGGTTTATGCCAAGAAATTAGAGGATTTTTTTTCTCCTCTCCCATGAGCATGAAAGTAAAGTTTTGGTCTAAAGATTCACTTTCTCAACAAGAAAAAAGAATGTATTGGTGATGGATTATTTTTTTATTAAGGTTTCAATAATATTAATTCCTAATCATCCAAAGGTAAAATAAAGTATAAGGCAATTATTTTAAAGGTTGTAAAGGCCTACTGTAACTTGAATCATATTTTTTCAAAATGATTTTGGATGCAATAGTTAAAAATTTGATATTTTTCATAGTTGCTACCATTAATGTAGTAGTCACTCACCTACTTGAATTCAATGCTCAACCTATCATTCAATTTAGGATACCCAGTTTAGGTAGGATTGTTGCCTAGTCATGGATTTTGGTGATTCTATAGTGTAGTGATTGGGTTTTGACACCTTGCTTCTATTTTATTGAGAATTGGGGTTAATTTGGAGAAGATGTTGGTTTTGTGGTGGTTTTCTAGAAATCTACAGGTCACCAAAAAGTTGTACAGAAACTATTGATGCTATTCTAGTTCTTTTGGGTCAAGTACAATCCTATGGAATCAAGGGAGATTAAATTATAAATGTTATTTATAATGGAATGTTTCTATGATGATATTTATACATCTAGGAGAATTTATTAGTAGCTAATGATTTTCCTTTGCCACATTTTCTAGTATGAATATAATTTTGATTTTGATAATACGATGGTATTTTGAAAATATCACAAGCTTTATGGTGATCATTCTCTTGTTATGTATGGATTTATGTAGATCTATTATGGATTAATAAGCATGTTCTAGTATATGTTCCTCAATCATTTTTAGATATAAATGCATAACTCATTATTCCTTTGGTTTTAGTCTATTCTTTTCCTAGTGAATTTTGACTTTATTTACCATAGAATATGAACTAATCTAGAACCATGCACCAATCTCACACCATCATTCAAACAAAATATAAATCAATAGTGTAGGAGATGGAGTATTTTTGTGCATTCATAACCTTGTAGCATAACTAGGTATTTATCTTCATTAAGTCTCTAATGGATTCATTTCATGTGGGTCATGATTGTATATTGTCATTGGCTATATAAGTGTTTTGAGGAAGCCCATTGTTCTTGGTTCAGTGATAGTATTTGTGGCCAAATCAATAGGTTGGGTTTGGCTATCATTAATTTGTTATTTTCTTTTTCATTTGATTTTAAAACCTATTAATTTATACCCCAAGGAACACCCTCCTAATTCTAAGTTGAGATTGAATCATAGGAGATATAACCTACTCTCATAGAGTTGGTGTTTAACCCTCCACAATCTATTGATGAACTGATTTTATTTGCATGATGGAAAACCTAGCCTTGTAAGTGATATTTAGTTCTAGGAAGTGGAGAAATAGTTTTGGGACCCAATATATACCATATAAGGTTTCCCTTGCACATCAAAGTTCATCATGTATTCCATGCAAGACAAATAAGGTAACACTAATAGACTAAGAATGTTTTTTTGAGAAACATTTTCTTAAAAGATACTACTAATGTGACTGACATACCTAAGTATGAAGTAGAAGAATATGATATGAGGAATGTGGGATTGGGAAAAAAATTAAGAGTCATGAGTTCCTCATGGTTTGGTGAGGCTAACCCTGATAGAAGGATAGATAGGGAATGAGTGAACCCTTATGGAGGAACAAAGATAATGATTTGGATTTCTTAGAAAGGGATTCCATCAAGTAGGTTTGAGTAGTTCAAATTAAAACTCATTGTGCATGATAGGAGACCTATACTGATGGCAAGGACATCACCTTAGTTTAAGTAGGGGAGAATTTTAAGGTGTTTATCAATAGAAAAAAGATCTTGATATGAGATATTTGGAGAATTTTTGTCCTAAATGATATCACATTGAATGCATAGGTTACCAAATCAACTTGGGTTGTTTGAGTGTTATATTTGGTGGCCAAAAAAATCCCCTAATAGTTGAGCTAGGTGATGGAACTTGTAAAATTTGGTGGTTTTGTGGTTTCTTTAGTCTTTTGAAAAATTTAAATTCTTCAATTGTGCAAAGATAGGGTATGAAATTCATGAGCTAGGTCTTCCTAAAACCCCACCCTTTCAAAAAACCCTTGCAGTTTTATATTTTATCATTGACATGGTGAAATTTTTACTCAACCACATTAGTTATGACTTGAGGGTACCTTTTTCATGTGTTCACCATCACCCAATGTGTTAGGAAGTTATGCCACAACATTTATTGAATTATTTAAGCATTCCTTCCTAAAGTATTAAGTTCCTAAGGGCATCATCAAACACGTACCAACATATCACTTTGCTCCTTTAGTTCATAGAGGCTTTTGTTTAATCATTTTTTAGTATTGCAAGTCCCCAAAAAGGTGATGCATGTCCAAGTATTTCAAATATATCGTAGGCTAATGTTTATTTGATAATTGTCCAATCTTATCTCATTAATCTTTATTACACCATTTGTGGTTAGGCTCCCTCATTCCTAGTCGCTTTAAGTTGTTTTTAGATCACGTGCAATATTTCATGGAAACCTTTTTCTTTGTAAATCCCCATCCTTCTAAAACATTCACCAACATGAATTATAAAAGTAACAACATGTATTCGATCACATGTTATTCCCATCACAAATGCTAAATCCTTCACAAATCCACGGTGGGCGAGTCTTTTTATTATTTTGAAATCTTGAAATGGTGAAAAGTGTCATCACCATGATGCTTTGTGGAGAGTTACACTATCAACAAGGCTATTATTTTAACTTATTATCCCTCAACGAGTCCCAAAAATGGTGAAACATGTATGTGTGATGACAAAATGAGGTTGTCACTTCATAAAGATAAATTCAAATCTCCATGATCACCGTTAATATTGAGATAGATAGTCCATGTTCAAACTTCACAAAAGTCTATCACTAGTCACACATTTGAGTATGTGAAAAAATTAATGATGGATGGGATTGCTATCTGTAGAATTCATGAGGGGTAAAATACTTCATCCAAATCCATTCAGATCATAATTTTTGAGTGTTGGAGAAAGTACTACAATTTTCTAGAGTTAACAAGAGTTTTCTCAACAAATTTAGGGCATCCTACACAACATCACTAAGTACTCCAATCTAAATTTCTATGAATTTGAAAGAAAAGAGTGTAAGTTATCAAAATTTAGTTGGATGAGAAGAAAATTTAGGGTTATAAAGGGTGTATGCTACCAAAATTTTCTAGAAGTGGAAAATTTTATGAACTTTCAATTTTGTAAAACCCTAGTCTCTCAATTACAAAACCCTATATTCAGAAATAGTTAGGACTTCAAGAAGTCATTAGAGTGGTTTGGATGAGGAAATCATCATGCATTTCCCAAGGTCATTCAAGAGATCGAGAGTAGGTCTAGGGTCCAGAATAATGACCAACAAACTCTCTGATAAGAATGAGAATTGAAGGGACCCCATTATTACATTTGAGAGGTATGAACTTTTAAAGAATGCATACAGGGAGTCCTATGTAGAAAATCTAGTGAGCAACATATGGAATATGGAACTTGGAAAAATAGTTTTTCCCAATATATTCATTAATGGGGAACTAATCAGGGAAATTTTTAGAGAATACAACCCTAATAGGAGGGCCCTATATGCAATAGATGGGAGGAGTATTTTTCTATTGGATATAAACCATATCTATAAGGTTTTTTCCCAAAACCCTAATGCATAATTGTCAATCAACTTGGGTGCTCTAGACAGAGAACACCATAGAAATAAGAACAACTACAAGGTGAAGTGGTTGCCATGCTTCAGGCCTTGAGGGCCATGAAGAGAGTTATAAATATTTTCCAAGGGTGAGCTTGAACCTTTTGGCTATGATATTTTTGAAGATTAATTTGTCAGAACATACTTCTCCCTATGCCAGGTTTTAGGGCTTGATAGCAGAATTCAGATGCTTGATAGCTTGATGGTCCTTGTAGTTGACATCAATAGTATGGATGTCAACAAGCCTTATGATTTTGTAGGGTATGTTTCAGAGTAGCTACATTAATCCCTCTAATATTTTAAAAAAGGATTCAAGCATGCTCATTTTATGTACTATTCAATTTTACTACATATATTCTTATATAGTGGGGTACAAGTGTGGCCTCCATAGTTGCAGGTTAGGCCAAATGATGAACAAAACATGATATTGTTGGTCTAGGAGTGGACCTGTATATGGGGTAAGGACTATAGCAAGTCCAATTATTCAATTTTTGAGGAATTCTTTGTGAAGCCCTTGTGGAGAGGTCTTGGTCTCCCTACAAACTAGGGATTGTTAAAGGAAACAGGAGATTTTTGAGGCCAAAGGACCTCACCCCAAAGAAGGAAATATATCATAATTTGGGGGATTGGTTTTTCTATGCTCATGCAACATTAATCAAAATGTATGGAACCCCTATAACACCCCATGTGCTACCAAAATATATTCTTGATAGAATCACCTTCTTTGAGATAATGTGGAAATTAAATGAGTTTGATAAGAACCATTTCAAAAACAATAAAAGGCATGACCTTCTTCTAGGAATAGTAGCATTTTTATATTTTATGGCTACATCAAGAGAAGGCATGAAACTAGTATATAAAAAATTATTTCCATACAAAGTGAAGGTGGAAAAATTTAGGGATTTCGATCATGAAAGGTTCATCCATGGGAAAAAGGCCAACTATAATATTTCCTCTTACCATCATGAACTTGATAATGTGGAGGATTTGATTTGAAATTTCTCTTCTGAGAGCCAAGCTTCATGAAGGAGTTCCTTATGGGTCAAAATTAAAATTGTAGATAACAAAAGGAAGAAGGTTGCTCCTTCCTTTGAAGGGTAATTTCTAAATATCAGAGACCCCATAGTCAAAGTCATGAATATGAGAGATAATGCCAATCAACTATTAACAAATGTGCCTTTAATTTCTCCAAGTGCATTAGGTGCTTCTACTTCTAGAGTAGATATACCACTAATTCCTCAACAAGTCACATCACTACAACAAATAGATCTAATGATAGGACCTCTAGTGGACTATTTGATTGGTCACGATGAGCTCAATGGATATGCCCTCATGGTACAAGAAATGTTACCCATCCAAGAATGCTTATTGAAAGACCCATAGATGATAGGCTAGTCATCAATTTTAAAATTGGTGGGCTGGTTGTAGAAAACATGAGAGCAAAGGATTGCAAGGAGTTCTTGCAAGATGAGAAATTCATCACCACTCAAAAGTTTAAGGAATTTATCCTTAAAAACAAGGGAGAAGAGTTACAATAAAAGATCTTAGAAAGGATCCTCTCTAAGAAAGATAAGAATGAGATCATTGAGAAGTTTTGGAGGAATTTCAAGGTTGAGATAGATGGCATGACTCCTCAAAGAGGTAGGGAGATGGTAAAGAAGGCATGATGGTTGATGTTGGTAGGATGGGATATGTCTTTTACTATTGCATTTGGTGCAATCAAATGACATGATGGTGACAATCCAATTTTGAATTCAAAAGAATAGGTGAAGGCCTTATAGTTTGGCTCAATATTTCACCCAAGGTATGAGACCCTAGTAATTTGGTCATTTTTTTCAAAGACCAATAATCCCTAGGTAATAAGTGACTCTAATGAGCTCATGGGTAATATCAATGTAAGAAGAGTAGGGCACACAAGTGTTACAAAAGAAGATTCTTTGATAGTTAATGCAACCCTCTTCACTGAGGCTATTATCAAGAAGTTGCAAGGAGATTTAGATAAGGAAAATGCCTTAAACCAAAATTTGTAGTAATAAATAAATACAATTTCTAGGCTATTTCCTCCATAGAAAATAAGTGAGGCTCAGGCCTCACAAGACAAGAATAAACTAATCATTGAGATCAAATAATTGAGGGAGGAGTTAAAGAAAAGCAAGATAGAAGCCAGAGTAGCAAAGGAATGGGTTGTGAAAAGAGTTTTTGACCTAATTGACAAAATTTTAGGTTATAGGTTGTCAAAGATCATTTCTTAATTAAACAAGGTATGTGACAGATATACCATTTTAAGGGATTCATTTTCTAGCCATAATAAAGCATGGATAGCGCTAATATACTTCCAAATTAGTTGGTCCAAGGGTATTGAATTGTTGAGACTTTTTGCGAACAATCCTAATTTTGACAATGATTTGGTTTCTAACATTTTGGGCAAGTCAGGTCTATTGGATGATATTGTAAGTCATCATGGTAGATATAGGAACCTGATGAAGAAAGAGTTTAATACCTTTGATAGTTTTGACAAATTATGTATGACCTCAATTAAGAATGATGGTGAGGTTATATCTTATGGGGAGTGGAAGTCAAGGTTTAAAAATCTTCTCACTCCCATGTATAATAAAATCAATAAAGGAGAGGTGAATGCTGATAAGCTAAACTCATGCATTGATGCACTCACAACTAGAATATAGTTATTAGGTTTCCCAAACTTGGTGCCAATTTTGATTGGGGAGGACAAAAAGTCCCATTTGGAGAGAGTCAAAAAATCATTTCCACTAAGGAGGGACAAATCAATAGGAACAGCTAAATACATGGAAGAATAAAGTATTGCAACTTAAGTTGTATTTCAATAGGTCTTCAACAACCAGATATGACTATTGTATGGGCCTGCTAGGAAAATAATGTAAAATATGTCTTGTCACCTGTAGGTATTAATTTTGTAAAGATCATCTCCCATATGCTGACTTAAGTGTTGCAAAGATCTCTAACCACTTTTGAGAAATTATCATATTTTGTAACAAATGTTTGTCCTATGTAAATATTGTCACCGCTTAGATGCTAGTCTCCTAATGACTAAGTAGTTGAATGAGGAATTTTGCTTGTTGCTCCCATTGTATCTATAAAATGGGAATTTGAGCCTCATTCTATGGGTTTTGATTCTTAGCCTTTGAATAATATTTGTATAGAGTTAGTTATATAGATAAGTCCTATGAAACTCAGAGAGGAAGTATTTTGATTTTTCTCTGTAATAATAATGGATGACTCAAATACTCATTGTATGGTTTCAAATTTGAGTATCAATCCATCATACTCTCCAATATTTTATGCACTCTTTTGAATCAATATAATCAAAGGTTATTTCTGCTTCTCATATCATGATTCATGTTATGGATGCTTGAATTGTTAGTTTTTGTTCAAAGAATATAGTAATTTTTCTTTCAATTTATTAATCAGAGATTGTGTAGTTACAATATGGATTTTTAAGTAGTGTGATAACATTTATCTTTTTTTGGATTCTCATTGTAAGTAAATTAGGTTGTTAGAAGCCAAGAGTTGATATGTTGAAGGATTTTACTTCATTTATTTACTTTCTTATGGATAATACACTAGCCAAAGTGACACATAGTTTAAGGTTCAGAAACAATCATATATAAAACTAAATCAAATTTTACTTTTACTGTATTTACACTATTTTCTGCTCAAAAATTACTACAAGGTAATACAAAGCAAATAGAGGGTTTTGAATATGATTTAGTTCATCAAGCTTACCTTATATAATATTAGTGTTAAGAATCTATTATCATAGGCATCATTACAAAGAATTTTTTATAGGTTGAGTGATGTTATATGGTAACCCACCTTGGTTTTGCAAATCCTAAAGTGTAGAAGAGAAAACTATAAAATTTGTCTCCTATTTGTTGGCCACTAGCCTAGGGTTTTTTTATCATAAGAAATAGCTAACCTTTAGGAAAACCTAGAAAATCAGTTGGAAACACCAATAGATTGGTGACTCGGTTGGGAACTAGAAAGAATTTCTACCTATTTTTCTATGTCTAGGAGGATTGAGTCAAAAGTTCTATTCAAATCCATCTATTAAAAGAAGTTCTAAGGAATTTGTCAAGGTTAGAGTTTTGTCAAGTTACTTCAGAAAAGAACATTATCCCCATTAATTTGGTTGGTGACTCTGATTCTCTACCATACATAAAAAGGACCAATTGAAAAGAAGAAAATGTCAGGAGGTTATCATCATGCATGGTAGAAGATCCTTCTATAGAGTTTACCTCACAAGGAGACTTGAGGGAGAATTTTAAAAGAATAAGTCAACATGAAAGAATAAAGATGCAAGTAATTCAGATCCTACTTTGGATAAAAACATTGGATATATATTGCATAGTGAGGATAGTTGTGATAATTCATAAAATAGATATGCTATTTTAAATGAGAAAAATGGATTGGATACACCATTGGTGGGGCCTACAAACTCCTAGATAAAAATTAGGAAAGTGAGGGATATAGTGCCAACCCAAAGTATGATTGATAATGCATAAGAGCTCTTAGAATAAAACCCTCCACTTGGGAATTCTATGACACAACTTTATAATAGTCTTGTAGCTTCAAAAACCCATAATTTTTCCATTAAAAATCATGTTTTACCCAATGATCCCCAACCTACAACTGGTATGCCTTCTAAAGTACCTACTCAAGCCCCTCTAGTTGCTTCATACACCCCTATTCCTAAAAATATAACTTAAAATAAAGATGAATTATTAAGATAAATGATTGATCTACAATTAGAAATAAACAGATTAGTAAAACAAAGAATTTGAGAGGCTATGAAAAAGAGATGATATGAATAAGATGCTTGAAAGTATGCGAGCTGCACAAAATATTGGTGGAACCTCTATCACTTCCTCTTAGAATCAAGCTAGAAATATCCATCAAATTAGCTTCCATTTGAATACTTCCCATGTGAATACATGGAGTAACCCCCAAACAAGTGTTACATCACAAAATGTGCTTAGTACTGGAAATGTGGGAAATGTTTCAATAGGAAATATAAATCCATCTACTTCACAAAATAACCATAGTCCAAGTTCCATTCCTATGAATTTTGGTGTTTCAACAGGTCCTCAGATAAACCCTACACATAATCATCAATTTCAACAAAATACTAGAATGGGAGGAGTATCCCAACCACAATTTATGGGACAAAGTGTAGGGATTAGAGGGTATGCACTAGCCACTCAGGGACAACAACAAATAGGTTTTCAATTGAAATATAATTCCCCACCAAACATAGGGGGCCAATATATCCCTATGCCTCAACACCAACACATATAGAAAATATCCCTTTGAATTAGGGTGGTCAACAAAATCATGGTCTGAGAAAACCTCTAGGTAGGATGCCTCTATAGATAGATAGATACAAATAGGTTGATTTTGGAGGCATTCTTGGATATCATAATCAAGTTCCTGATGAGGTAAGATCATATCTTACTAGGTTTTTAGGAAATGACGTTGTCACTAGTGAAGAACATCTTAAAAACTTTTTAAACTTGCTATATGACTTTGAGGTGGAACATGAGGATGTTGTTATGAAATTGTTTATGCAATCTCTAATTGGTGAAGCTAGAGATTGGTATAGAAAATTTTCATATACAAGCATTGGAACTTGGAATTATTTCAAGAGAGTATTCAAAAAATAATATGGAACTAAGATTGGCTCTAGATTCATTGGTCAATGGTTTTACAAGAATAAGAAAAGGATTAAATGAATCTGTCTCTAAATTAAATGCTAGGTTCAATAGGGTGTTTAAAAATATCCTACCATGTATGAGGCCAAATGAGTCTATGTTCCTAGCCCTATATTGCAATGCATATGACCCGAAAGTGGGTTATTAGTTAAGGGATAAGAACCCACAATCATTGAGGCATTCATTTCAAATTGATACTCATATAGAAAATAATAAAAAATATTCAAGAAAAGTGAACAAAAGGGATGATGTTAAAATCTTGAAAAACCATAGTGGACATCAAAGAAAAATTATGCCCCCTAAGGATAAAATTGAAAAGGTGATTATTTCCTTAAAGGATATCAGTTACAAGGTATCTAGAAATGATAAAGGTTTACCTGATGATAAGCCAAATTATCAAAGACGAGATAAGATTCCTAAGCTCTCAGATCAACCTTATAGCACCATTTGGAATAATGGTAGCCTATCCAAAATAATCAAAGAATTATGCAAAGCAAGGAAACCCCAGATCCATTAAAAATGAATGATACAAATTTTCTAGAGGAAACTTATTGGTGTGATGCTTGCTAGTTACCATACTCTCCTTAGTAATGCATGGTTTCTGAATCCTTAGAGGAAGGTCACAACTCATATGATAATTATGATAGTTCACATATTGAGGAACAAGGTATAAATATGTTGTCCACTAGAATGAATCCAACAATTGGTGATTATTCTTCAGATGAGGGGTTCTCAAAGATGGATGTTCAAGATAAAAGATATCAAAATTATGTCTATCATCAACAAGTATTTTCTGATGATGATAAAGAATATCTTTTTGATGTACATAATGTGGAACCAAAACTTGAGATCCAATTGAGAAGGCCTTTAGATGAAGAAATCAGGGCATTAACTGGTAAAATTGTTGCTTAGGTTAAGGGAAATTACAATCTAAGGAAAAAAATACTAAATGATGATCTAGGAAAGTAAGGCAACATTTTTATACAAAATAAGGATGGTTCAAAAGCTGAGACTCCCATTAAACAACAAGAGATCAAAGAAAAAAGCTAATGAAAAGCCTAGGAATAAACTGATTCTTCCAACACCAAGATAAAATAGCATTAGAAGATGATAGAAAAGAAGGAAAGTGTCAAGGATCAACATAAAGATTTATTGGGAAAGGAATCATAAAAGGTAAATTATCAAGTCGTAACAACTAGGCAACCAAATTACATACCAAAGTATGTCCCAATGGATATGACACAAAATTTTCCCCAAGTCAAGGTGTCAATTCCTTTAATGGAAATTATGAGGATAAAAGAATACAAAGAAAAGGTAGTTTCCCTCATAAATGGTGTAGTTGTAGCCCATGATGTAAACAAGATGATAACTTAACATGAAAGGGGTAAAGAAAACTAATAGGGATTGAACATGAAGGGAATGATACTACGATGCCTGAAGTATTTTTAGGCACTAACCTAACCATTTTCCCTAATCAAGTGGATCCCTTCTACATGACTTTGCAAGTCAATGATAAGCTAATAAGAAATTGCATCATTGACTTAGGAGCATCCACTAATGTTATGCCCTTAGAAATCATGAGAGAACTAGGATTACAATTAAATCAAATATATGTGAAGTATTTTTCTATGGACTCAAGGGAAGTTCCAGTAATTGGAATTATGAAGGATGTAAATTTTAGATTACTAGATTTCCCTAAGAAAGACTATGTAATTAATGTGGCTGTTGCTAACATTCTAGCCCAATATAGAATTCTTCTATCAAGAAAGTGGGTAGAAATAGTTGGAGGAAGCATGAAAGTGGACCTCTCTTATGCCATGATACCTGTAAATGGTAGAGATGTCAAATTAATTAGAGAGAATAGAGCTCCTCACCTCATTGAATATGTATACCAAGTGGAAAATGTACACTTAATTGATACAAACATGGATAACTTGAAGGTTGTAGGAGAAACACTAATAAAATACAAAGATACACAAATAATTGAATAGATGAAGTAGGAAGTCCAAGAAAGTGCATTGTGGGTCATGTATTTTGATGGAGTTTATTCAAAAGAAGGCTCAGGTTCAGGGGTGATTCTTATATCACTAGGAGGTTGTTGATGGTGTTTTTAGCATTGCAACAACTCAAACATAATACAAGTGTCCTATCTCTCTTGAAAGGTAGATTTCTATTAGCAAGCCTCAAGAAATAACCCCAAGTTATCCAATGTCAGGTCTTGACAATGAAACAAACAACTCAATGATAAATGTGAAAATGTTGGTAATCACAAGGGACCTTACAAAAAAAATGTTGGAAG